>JAYESD010000012.1:59054107-59310749 GCA_036927565.1 Tuctoria greenei
AATTCCTTTTTTCTTCTCATGTTTTTAAATTTTATTAACATGAAAAACATACTTCACCAATAATCTTAAAGTTATTCAAATATCATCTCTGCAAAATTTTCGAATATTTGAATGGGGTTTGCTTGGGCAAATCAATTTATAGTACCTCATATACTCAAATAAACAAATAGCATATAGCTACTGTATACACATGCCCTATCAAGAACATTCAAATCGGAGGCTATAATTTTTTCTCTGATCTCAAAATTGCAAATAAGCTCCTTGAAAATTTTCATGAATCTTGGAGTCCATTTGCTATTTTATTTGAGACGATCAGCAAATTTGAGTGAAGTTTAAATTATAATTCAAAATCTGGTCAATTATACTTGAACATAATGATCTAAACACACCATTGTGTTCATCACATTTTTCTTGACTTATCCATGAAGTTTCAAGATTTTTGGAGTTTACCTACTATTTCTAAATGAATTGCTAAAAATGGCAGTAGCAGTAAGACTGACTGGCGGGGCCCACCAGTCAGCAAACCCACGTGCGCCGCATTCCAGCGCGCGCTGCGCGCGCACACCGCAACGTTGCAGGTGGCCCAGCGCGACAGCGCGCGCTACTCCATTTGAGCTCTATAAATCTTGCCCCTGGCTCCTCCTTATCACTCCACGGGTCGACCTTATCGCCTTTTCCCCCACTGAGCCGAAGGGCTGCTCCATTTTCGCCCTTGCGCGCAAGGTTCCCGACCGCCGGGGCCGCACGGCCGTTTGCTGGCCAGCCGAAGGCCTCTCGCGCCAAGTTTTCAACGGCAAGGTTGTTCACCCACTCTCTCATCTAGCCTCTGGCTCACTCCTTTCGTTGTTTCGTTGACGGTTTTGACCGGTATTTGAAGCTGCGCCGAAGCTCACCGTCGTGTTCACCGTGTGCCATCTCTGCTCTACGGTGCCAGGCTGCTACAAGCAGTTTCGTGCTTCAACTCCAATAGCAAAAGTGTGCACCTTGGACATGCTCTACACGACGGTGAAAGCCATTCCTTGTTTACGTGAGTATCGAGCAAGTTAGCTAAGTTTACTTTCGGCCGAAGCTAATGAACTCGCTCGGTTTTTCATTCAATTTGAGTTCACACTTAATCACTCTCCACAATTGCTAGCAAATAGTTTCTACACTTCTTTGCGCATCCTCTCGAACTGGAATCACCAAAAATGATCGACCGTAGCTCGAGAATCACAAGTTCTGCACTCCGCCATTAAGAAGTTGCCTCGGTCACCGTCGATGATGGTTTTGCGACCTCTACACGATGATCTCACCTTCCCATCACCTTCCTCATGGTTCCAGAAGTCTTTCCCCAGCATTTTTAGAAGAGTTTAGCCATGGAGCGATGGTTCCGACATGGCCGGAGCCCTAGCTGCCGCCGCTGCCGATGCGCCGCTGTTTTCGACTGTCGGCGAGCCTCCCCAACCTACCATCGTGCTCAGCGCGTGAAATTGAGGTTGGGTGCCAAAGATTAGGTGCTGCGGGGGCCGGGAACACAGATCCGGCGAGGCTCGCCGGAGAGCGCCGCCGCGGGGGCCCCGCGCGCCGCCCGCGTCGGGAGTTTGAAGACGACGCGGCGGGCCCCGCGTGTCAGCATCTTTTAACCCGTCAGATCAGGTGTGGCCCAGGATCTGTTGTTGCTACACAGTGTATCTCTGTGGTCCCCGTGTGGTTTGAATGCCATTGGTCCATTTTAAAATGGTGGGGTCCACGGTTTAATTCAAATTCGAATTTAACTCCAGATTTGACTCCAAATTAGAAAATCCATAACTTTCTATAGACTGCTCCAAAAATCTTCAAACAAATTTTGTTTGAAAGCCCATGAGATCTAGTTTCTGTTAATACCAATTAGGTTTTGTGAAACTTAATTTTAAATTATGTAGAAAACAATCTTTCCAAATACAAATACAATTTTTCCGGACGAACGGTCCACTAGAAAAATCCCCAAAATGCACATAGAATACAATATCGTATTTTTGATTCCCAGAAAAAGTTGGGGAGCTATTGCACCTGTATAACCCTCTATATAATTCAATTACCTTTTTTAGTCATTGAATTATTGCAGATGTTCAGTTGTTTTATTGTGTCCCGAATTTGGACTGAACCTTCCTTTCATCATACACTAGTACCTTTAAAATTTTGGGATTTAATTGACTTAGTCTCCTTGTACCAATTCAGTTGCCAACTTAAGGTTAAGTGAAAAAGCTAAAATTCAGATATAAAATAATTCCAGAAATTCTTGCGAATTTTGAAATTTAATATCTCCTTCACCAAGGCTTAGAAATTCATGAAACCAATTTTGCTAGAACCAGAACAACATCCTCTATCATGATCGTCAACTGGCAGCTATGTTCAAGCTACAGTTTCTTCTCTAAAATTTTGGGAAGTTTACTACTTGCCATAATTTTAGAGACAACAAACTACTTTGATCATCTCCTGTTCTTTGCAAGAGCAAATATTGTAGTCCCTAACATCTACCATAAAAATCCCAAAGCCAAAGAAAATCATTCACTCACTATAACCATAGTTAGAAGCTTATGAACTATATCTACATTATAATTTATTATCATTCCCATATGCATGTCGTGTAGTGATTGATATTGCCGAGAAGTGTCGCTTGGAGGAGAAGGCCAGGGTGTCCACTTGAAGTCCTTGGCGGAGTCTTCACGGAAAGACCTTAAAAATTGACATTTAATCGAGTCGCAAACTAAGGCAAGCCCTGGTTTGCATTTAAGAGCTTTTCAAAGTTTTCTAGTTTATTCACTTACGTCTTCAGTTGATATTGTGCATTTACGTATAAGGTGATTGATACTCCACCTGCATGACCACAAATCCCAGGGGTTGGTTGGAACGAGTTACAGTCGGACCTGTAGTAACTGCTTTGCTAATGTATAGGAAATCCGGTAGAAGTTCACATAAGGGTGGAAGATTAAAAATGGCTTATGAAATGAATACAAGATCGGCCAGGGGGAATAGGAGTCGACGAGATGGAGTCTCAGGCGCATAGCCCTGCCTGTGTCACTTGAGGACTGTGCCGTTGCGGCACCGTTGGACACGCTTGAACTGTACCGGTTGCATAATGGTATATGGGCCCATTAAACAGATGTAACTCCAGACTGTAGTGTGGAGACTCCTCAGTTGTCCTTGAATGGAGATGCGAAGGCATAAAGGTGTAAATCTCCTAGCAGAACGTTTTGACGTGTCCGTGTAGGGGACCTTTTGCTCAGGATGAAGAGGTTTGTCTACATTGGGGTCTTGGGTGAAAAGTGGCCACGCATGACGCGAGGAGGAGAGCACGTATGTGTCTCCCATGCGGGTGTGCATGTTGTGCAGTTCGGGTGTGTCCTGATTGCAATCACCGTCCCTCGCGGTAATAGAGTACCACTTGCCCGTCGATGTTGTGACGTAGTAAATACTAAAGAAGCCAGAAAAATATATTGTATTGAATTATAATTGATTTGCAACCTTGTATGACTTAGAGATAGTAAAATTAAAGTTTACAGTTTCCCCATGCTTTAGCTGTAATAGCATTACGTGCTTTGGGCATGTCATATCATCGGCAGAGCGTTTCTTGTTTGATTGTGGAGTCTATGATGTGTCGTGCCAGAAGAATGTCATGTGCTACTTAAAACTTAATCATAAGGATCCAATTGTAGGCGACTCTAATTATGCTATTCCATACCTATGATTAGACATTATTTTGTATATGTCTAGTGAGACGGGTTAGTCTTGCTGAGCCTTATGCTCACGTTTGCGCTTTAACTATTTTTGCAGGTATTAGTTTTATTTCTGCTGTTCAAGTTGTACATGAGACTCGAGGTGTTGAGATAAATCTCATGTGAACCATGCCACTGCTGAATGTTCTTCTTGTTGCTAGTCAGAAGCGTCCTAGGGCATGGACGTCTTCCTTCCTGCTTAGTTAGGGGAGACTATGAGTATGTATTTTCCGCTGCGTGTGTACCTCTGTCGTACACTATTTTGTAAACTCTGATTATTCTGAAATGAAAACTTTGTATGTTTTGGTATCCTTTTCGTGTGTGTTGTTAGGTGCCGCATCGCACGGCACCACCCAATGAGATCCTCGGATGTGTGGACTTCGGTCCCCACAGACATGGTATCATAGCTTCATTGGGAATAGAACGCTCGAAAGGAGCCTATTTTCGAAAACTCCGAAGTAGTCGAGTGAGGATTAGCTATATGCCCATTAAGGACTATTATTAGCATTAGTTATAAAGGTGGTAAACTAACTTATATGTTATTAATTCTGTAACGACGCTCCGACATCATGTAAGAGGTAAGGTAAGCCACCGTAAGCGGATCAATTGCAGTAAGCTCACCATGCGAGAGGTAGCATGGAAGTTTTCCGTGGCTTGGCACGGAAAAGTTAATAGGAGTCTCTGAAATTTTCCATGTTTCTGAGAACCTATGACACGCGGTACCCCAGCATGCTTCAAAGTTAGTGGGAGCCCCCGTCGGGTGGTGTATAACCCGATAGTATGCCTCTCTAGAATCATTCGTACTCTATGGGTGCATGCGAAACACGTATGCCCGAGTGTGTATAAGCCGGTTTGTACATGAGTCTTTGCTGTACAGACGTATTTACAGCCATGTACCTCGAGACATGACATCGCTCGAGGGCGACTCACACCAGAGTCGTATGCATTTCATTTTGTATATATTATTGTGACTGCCTATCGTGTTTTTCCCCGTACCGCCCTTGAGGTGTGAAGGTGTGAAAGGGGATTCTTTGTCTTTTGCAGCATTGACTACGGTAGCGACTCGTGTAGCACACGTTTGCGAGTGAACGATATTAGGACCACCTATAAATGTATCCGGATATACCGGTTAGAATTTTCTTGGTGAGGCACGTAGTACCGTCAGTATCGAATTTGATACATGACCATCCCCAACGTCAAAATGGTTGCATTACATTGTTGGAAAGTCTGACTACCAGTTGCTGGTAAGTTTTGGACATTGCAAGGTGAATATCACCTATAACTCGTGAAGAATCAAGGTTCTTTATTTCTGGCAGAGGTTTGCTCAACTTCGCCAGGTCTTTATCTTGGTTAGTTGAAAAATAACATCGGGATATCCTATATGGATAAAAACATCATCAAGACCACTACAAAGTTCATTTTGGTCTTTAGGACTGAAAATGATCCTACCTTGGCATAATCTGAACTCTACAAAAACTACTACAAATGTCTTACCCAATTACACAGTCTCTGTATTTTCACCATAACTTCTTGTAGAAAAATCTTCTGTCCTATTGTGATACATATCTGGAGAGGACAGAAGCATCAATACAACTTTGTAAATTGAAGTGTTTTCTAATTCGACACTGAACAAATCCAAATCCCAAGTAAACTCATCTGTCGACTCTAGACAGTCATATCTCCTAATATTAAAGCTTGACATAGTTAGATATATACATCTTCAGAAATCTTAGGAAGTCCTTTATCAACTTTCTATTCAACTCCTTGTCTGAATATTTCATTACCAGATCAAATTCCAATTGTCGCAAACGCTGTTCTGGCAGTCCAGGACCAGAAATCATTGCGCATAGTTGGAATTTGCGAGCGTTGACCTGTATAACGACTTTGTAAGACTGAACTAAATCTTTTTCTGGAATATTGACATGGTTTGGTACCATGTTTATTTTGTCATTACCTCAAGATATTGTTTTGATATACCTGTATAAACTGTGGACAAAACCCACATATACAGGGGAGGTTCTGTCAAAATTTCCAGAAAATTTTAGTCAACTTCAGACCTGTATAACTTTTAATCCAGAGTTCACCTGGAGGTCTTCATGTACAATATGGAAAGGTTATGAAGTGCTATAAAACTTTTGTATTCAACTAAAATCCTATTCCTGCCATTTACTGGGAGCAAATTTCGAATTTTTACAGGATGGTCTGCTGGAACAGAACTGAAGTTCATTTTCCAGATTTGAACTGTATTGTAACCATTAATCAAACTTCTATATTTTCAATTCCAGAATCGCTATGGGGACAAAGTAATGCATTCTGGAAAAGTTTTGAGTTTACTATAAATTTTTAGTTGAACTCCAGACCAAATTCTGCATTTAACAGTGAGAAATAATTACATTTCTACAGACTGGTCTGATGGACCAGAAGACTGGACAGCATACCAGTATGCGATGTTATGAATTCAAATCGTTTTAGTTTCACCTTCTTCTGTCACTCGTCATGTCTAGGGGTGATTAATCCACATGATTGATTAACGTAAAGTTAAAACACCATGTTAAGTGATTGGCGGGCAGTATCACTTATTTGTGTCTAGTTCCATGTTCTGGTCTTTATTTACACCTAGCATACTGCATTGTTAAGTGATGCATATTACGGTCTTTATCATGACTCTAGTTGGTATTGCAACTTTGGATCTTAACCGTAATGTTCACTCTTGCAGCATGGATCACACTCATTTTGAGTGTGAACCTGGTAATTCTGCTCATGGTGGAGATGACTTAACTCTACCACCAGTGCCATCATCAACTGGTTTTGCAGAAGTGTTAGCAAGTATGGCCGAGTCTCTGCAGACGTTGGTACAGCGGAGTGTACAACCTGAGGCTCGACCACTTGATCAACCTCAAGTCACATATCTGGATTTCTTGGCAACTCCACCACCGGTTCTCACAGAAGCCTGGGAACCATTGGAGTCAGAGCATTGGCTCCGGGTGATTGGAGCCAAATTTGAGTTACTCCAGTGTGATGAGTATCAGAAGGTTTTATTTGCCACTCAACAACTTCACGGATCCGCAGGGGCTTGGTGGTCTGAATATCTCACCACTCTCCCTGACGGTCATTGCGTGACCTGGGCGGAGTTCTGTGATGCTTTTCGTGCACGCCACATTTCTATAGGGATGATTAAAACCAAGTTGGAGGAGTTTGTGGAGTTAAAGAAAGGAGAAATGAGTGCTTATGAATACTCCAAGGCGTTCAATCGTTTGGCTCAATATGCGCCTGAGTATGTGAATACCGAGGCGTTGAAGTGTGATTGTTTCTTGAGAGGACTGAACGTCGAACTTCGAGCTCGACTGGTGTTATTCAATAACGGCAACTACAATGACTTGGTTGGTGCCGCTATTGTTCAGGAGGATGCAACTCTTCGCTATCAGGCAGAGAAGAGGAAGAGGAAGACATCACTGAAGATTATCAGTGATATTCCTAAGGAGGATCGAGCGGTATATTGCTTACCGTCCAGTCGACAGCTTTGGTCGAGTGAGCAACCACAACAGGTTCGGTATCACTCCTATCCAGTGGAGACTTTAATTGAACCTCAACAAAGCATGCAAGTGTGTCCTGGTTCTCCACCACAGCAGTATGATCTCACTCTTGCAGCCCAATCTCTACAAGATGTGCATGTTGTTAGTCCACCCCAATTCAATGGAAAGTTGTAAGACCTATGTGTGCTGAATACATTGGCTTGTAGTGAATACACTTGGCTTTGATGATAAAAGTTTTTAATATCACCAAAACACCTTTTTATCAAGGTCCGACTCTAGCTCTGAGCTACAGCAAGGTCCGACGATAGGTCCGGCTTGCTTTGGGTAGCTCCGGTTACGTTTGATGCTAGGTCCGACTTCTTGGTAAGGTCCGACCAGCTTTGGTTAGCTCCGGTGAGCTTTATCTTTAGCTCCGACATGTCTTTGATAGCTCCGGCATATACTTGATAGCTCCGGCATGCTTTTGCTAAGCTCCGACGTACTTTGTCTAGCTCCGGTTTTGGGTTGACTAGTTCCGACTAGTTTTGATAAGCTCCGGATCCAGGACCTACTAGTTTTGATAAGCTCCGGATCCAGGATCGACTAGTTTTGGTAAGCTCCGGGTCTAGGATCTACTAGTTTTGGTAAGCTCCGGATCCAGGATCTACTAGTTTTGGTAAGCTCCGGCGCTAGGTTCTACTAGTTCTTGGTAGCTCCGGCTCAAGCTCCGGGTTGCTCTGGCAAGGTCCGGAACTTGACCGCAGTGCTTTTGCTTTGCATTTGCAATGTCTCGTACTTGCTCTACATGATTGGAAAGATTGCTTGGTATTCATTTACTAAGTTTTTTGTGCGTTTTGGATGATACGGTTGATATCGTTTCTACTGTGGTTTTGCAACATGCTTATGTGAGGTTCTCACGTAAGGTGTTGTGTTCGGAACTAACGTGAGTCAAGTCGAGGACTTGGGCTCGTATAGATTGTTTGTTTGTTCATGTGCAGGTGTTGCTTGAGTTCAAGTCATGGCTGGTGACAGGATCCATTGGACTAGTCTCAGGAGGAGATGAGGTTCCAACAACCAAGTTCAGGAGGAACTGTGGTTGAGCGGGTCAGGAGGTCGCGCAGGATGATTGAATCAAGGGCAGTGCATATGAAGGTCGAAGGAAGGTGTTCGCACGTATGCATGTGGTGCATGACGTGGCAATATGCTTCTAGAGACGGATTATGGAAGGAAGATCTGATCGGAAGGATCGGATCGTATCGGTTGAAGACTTTGGCTGCGGCAGAGTCGGTTATGGCTCGGTATGGGAAGTATCGAGTTGGTTATGTTAGGATTTCGTGTGTGTCACGAAATTGAGTTGTTTAGCAATGTGGGATACGTTCCTAAGGTGTTTGGAAGTCTTAAGATTGCTTCTATCTGCGTATAGAAGAATCTTGAGCAGTTATGGTAAGTTCCGATTGTGATCGGATTAGGATTAGAGTCCTAGTTGGATTGGGATGGCCTAAGGGCTGGTTATATGAGCAAGGGAAGGCCAAAGCTCGTTGTGCACGACTTTGGGGCTGTTCCTCTTGTGTTCTATTGAATAAAATTCATAGTTTGAAGGAACTTTTGTGCCTTGTTCGTCCGACTTGTTCCAGACAAGTTTTACTCGTCGAGTTTCTGGACAGCACTACCTTTCGTCGGTGGTTTTATCATAACTCGAGTTTTACTGATCCAATTGACGTGATTCTTTTTCGGCTGTCTTCACAACTTGATCATATATCATCTGTCAAAATTTCACAGTTATTGGATTTGTGGTTCTTGATCTACACGAGTTTATTTGCAGCACTCCAGAAACTGTTTTTCTCGGGTAGGTCAGATTGACCAGTGTTTGATCTTTTGATCGTAACTTGAGTTGTTCTAGACGGATCTGAGTAATTCTTTTTGTGTTGTCTTCGTGACTTGATTCTCTCTGATATATATCACTTTTTTCACGGTGAAACACGTTTAGATTAGTCTTATACACGATTTCTTTAACAGATCGTTTTTCTACCGAAGGGATTAGGGTTTTATTGTTTCCGCTGCGTAAGATTTTTAAATCTACCATTCACCCCCCCTCTGGTAGCTTTTCACGTGCTCTTCGATCCTACAATTGGTATCAGAGCCATGGTGCTCTAATCTTTGTGATTTGCACGTGTTTTTGACTAATCATCATGGAGAAGTACTCCGCCAAACCTTGCGTGTTTGCTGGTATTGATTTCCAGGTCTGGAAGGCACACATGGAGGCCTTCATCCAGGCGCAAGGCTTCGCAATATGGGAAAAGGTATACAAACCTTATGAAGTCCCGCCTAACGATCAAGTTACGGCTACGAACCTCTGGGACGTCGACAACAACAACAAAGCCCGAAACTTGATCATCCAAGGACTCACTCAGAGCGACTTTGATCGTGTCACACACCTCCGGTCAGCATACGATGTTTGGGGAGCTCTCTGTGATTATCATGAAGGCTCCAACACAATCAAGGAGGTAAAACAAGATATGTTCAAAAAGGAGTATATGCGTTTTGAGATGCAACCAGGTGAGTCTATCGATGACCTCTTTGCTCGTTTCAATAAAATTCTCAGCAACTTACGTAGTGTCAATGTTAATTTTTCTGATGCTGAGAATGCTAGACAACTTCTTAGTGCATTAGACATGTCAGTTTGGGAGATGAAAGTAACATCCATTCGCGAATCAACTGTCATGAGTTCTCTTACATTAGATGTACTTTATTCTAAACTAAAAACTCATGAAATTGACATCCTAGCACGTAAGAACCCAAACAAGTCTATTGCATTTGTCTCACAACGTGATATGTCTAGCTCCGGTCAATCATCATCCTGCAATACTCTTGCTTTGTTGTCCTCACTAACCCTGGAGCAGATCGAAGAAATTCCAGAAGAGGAGTTGGCACTCATCTCTACTAGATTCTCAAAAGCATTGCAAAATGTGAGAACTAGAAGGAGAGGAACCTCCGGACCTCAACGCTGTTTTGAATGTGGTAAAACAGGACACTTTCGTACAGAATGCCCTAACCTTTCAGGTCCGACCACCCGGGAAGAAAAACAAAGCAAGGTCCGGACCTCCTCTGGAAATTCCAACAAGAAAAAGAAGGGTGCCATAGGACGCAAGATGATCAACAGCTTCATCACAGCGCTTCAAGAGCTCAGTTCAAGTGACATTGATTTTGAAAGTGATGAAGAGAATGATGACTTGGCCAACTTATGCTTCATGACGGGCAAAGCAAGATCAAGATCAAGTCAGGAGGAAGCAGAACACAACAGTGACGATGATGAGGTATGTTCTACCTGCAATGAAATGTGTGATGCTATTTCTCGTGCAACTATTATTGTCAAGAAAAAGGACAAAAAGCTTAGGGATACTGCTGCTAAAATTGAATCACTAGAATCTGAAATTAACCGTTTAAAAACTTTGATTCCTAGTGATGATGCATGTCCCTCATGTGACTTAATCAATGAACAATTGTCCACATTAAGAAGTGCACACTCCTCCACTCTAGATAAACTTGATGAAGAAATTAAAAAGAACAAAGAGCTTGCTGCACTTAATGATAAAAACTTGAAAGATGCTAGCTGTTCTACAATTGACTTGCATTGTTCTGCATGTGAAAATCTTGATAAGAAACTGCAAGATGCTATGAATGAAATTTCTATGTTGAACAATGCTTTACGTTCTCATGAAGTTAAATTTTGTTACAATTGCAAACTAAAAGGAAAAACTTCATGTGAAAACTGCCTAGACTTGTCCAAGAAACTTGATGACATGAATAGGACACTAGGTCGGTTTTGTAATGGGGATAAGAATCTAAACTTGCTGCTGAATTCTTCCAAGTCTAGCAAAGATAAAACTGGTTTAGGTTTTGATTCTCATGCTCATGCTAAGGCACATCCACCTAAAATTGTAAGGTCATTAGGAAGTGGTTTGATTCAAACAGTTCCTAAACAAAAAGAAGTGGTTTTCAAATCTGCAGGAGTGTTGCGTCATTCGGTTTCAAATAAAAATATTGCTTGCTCATCTAGACATGAACACAAAGTTAAATTTCATTGTACCTTCTGTGGTAGAGATGGTCATGTCATAGATTTTTGTTATAGACTAGCTAAACAACAGAAAAAGGAAAGAAAGATTGCTAGATCTTATAACTTTCATGCAATTAGAAAAACACAACCTGCTTTAGTGAGTCAGAAATTTCAAAAGGTAGCTTCTGGACCTTCTGGTAAGAAATCCGCAAAAGCAGCTCCGATAGTTTCGATAGCTCCGAGAGCTACCGGATCTTCTGTTGTTCCCTCCGGAGCTTCAGTTTTTGCCCCCGGACCTTCTGCCTTTATATCCGGAGCTACTGGTTTTCACTCTAAACAAGTAACAACTTCTAAATCAACTGTTAAGAACAGAAAACCTCAATCTTTGACTCATAAACCTGCTGTTTTATCTCAGCATTCGCGTGTTTTTTCTGGTGCACGTCGCGTGACTCAGTACTGGATTCCTAAATGCCTTCTGACTAACCCCAGTATTGAGTCATCGGCGTATTGTGCTTCTATGTAGGCTACACGCTTGAGGAAGGAGAATATTTGGATTGTGGATTCAGGTTGCTCACGCCACATGACCGGTAACAAAGAGTGGTTCTCCTCCCTCACCTTTGTGTCACGTGTAGAGAATGTTACTTTTGCCGATAATTCTTCAACTCCTATAATTGCTAAGGGTTCGGTTAGAGTAAATGATCACTACACTTTGAAGGATGTGGCACTTGTCAAAAATTTGAAATATAACTTGCTTTCTGTTTCACAATTGCTAGATGAAAATCTAGAAATTACCTTCAATAAAAACTGCTGCAAAGTTGTAGATTCAAATAGTGAGCTTATTTTTAACATGTCTCGGTCTGGAAGAGTTTTTAAAGCTGATTTTGATATGTCTTCTTCTAAGCATAGGTGTCTAGTTGCTAATGATTCAAAGGACTTATATTTTTGGCATCGTAGACTTGGTCACGTAGGCTTTGATCACCTAACGCGTGTTAGTACTCCTGATCGCATACGTGGGCTGCCTAAGCTAAAAGGGGACAAAGAAATTGTGTGCTCTTCTTGTAGACATGCTAAGATGGTTGCAGGTTCACATACTCCTCTCACAATGATCATGACAACTGAACCATGTCAACTTTTGCATCTTGACACCGTAGGACCTTCACGTGTTCAATCCTTCGGAGGTAAATGGTATGCTCTTGTTATTGTTGATGATTATTCTAGATATTATTGGGTGTATTTTATGGCGTCTAAGAATGAAGTCTTTAGTCACTTTAGAACTTTATTTCTTAGATTATCAATTGATCACCCAGGATCATTAAAAGCAATTAGAAGTGATAATGGAACTGAATTTAAAAATTAATTCTTTGATCACTTTTGTGCTGAAAATAGAATAGATCATCAATTTTCTTCACCATATGTACCTCAACAAAACGGTGTTGTAGAAAGAAAGAACAGAACACTAGTCGAGATGGCTAGGACTATGCTTGATGAATATCAAACCCCTAGGAAATTTTGGGCTGATGCATTAGCAACCGCTTGTTATGTCTCAAATCGTGTTTTCTTGCGTGCTAAGCTAGGTAAAACACCATATGAGCTCCGGTTTGGACATAGGCCTAGTGTTACACACTTTCGGGTCTTTGGTTGCAAATGCTTTGTTAAGAAACATGGTAATCTTGATAAATTTGAACCTAGATCCAATGATGGCATGTTTCTTGGTTATCCATCTCATACTAGAGGCTACCGTGTGCTTTTACTTGACACTAACAAAATTGTGGAGACTTGTGAAGTGTCTTTTGATGAAGCTAGCCCAGGTACTACCTCCGGTGTTGCAGGACCAGATTCATATTCTCAGGGGGAGGGTATTTTCGAAGATGAAGAAGAGCCGGTGATACTGCCTGGTAGTTCCGAAGTTGACACGTGTCCAGCTCCGGACATTGAACAAGCTCCGGCTGTCACCTCTGCTGGTCCTGATCATCCACAAATCACAAGCTCATCAATCTACAATGAACCTAATGAAAAAGAAGCTTGTGAGACATCTGTTCCCCTACGTTTTTACAAAGATCATCCCCCACAACAGATGATTGGAAGCTTGCATGAACGAGTCACACGGTCCAGGTTTTGCGATCCAAACTCTCATGCTCATTCTGCTTTTGTTGCTTCTTTTGAACCCAAAGATATATCACACGCACTCACTAATGAATCTTGGATTATTGCCATGCAAGAAGAGTTAGAAAATTTTGAAAGAAATAATGTTTGGAAACTTGTACCTCCACCTCAAGGCCACACTTTAATTGGAACTAAATGGGTATATAAAAATAAACAAAGTGAGGATGGGGTTGTGATTAGGAATAAGGCTAGGTTGGTTGCTCAAGGTTTCACTCAAGTTGAAGGTCTAGATTTTGATGAAACTTTTGCTCCTGTCGCTAGATTAGAAGCCATAAGAATTTTGTTAGCTTTCGCAGCATCTAAAGGTTTTAAGCTATATCAAATGGATGTTAAAAGTGCTTTTCTTAATGGCTACATAGATGAGGAGGTTTATGTCAAACAACCACCAGGTTTTGAAAATCCAGATCTTCCTAATCATGTTTACAAAATGTCCAAAGCCTTATATGGTCTCAAACAAGCCCCTAGAGCATGGTATGATAGGTTAAAACATTCTTACTTGAAAAGGGGTTTACAATGGGAAAGGTTGATAAAACTCTTTTTGTGCTTAATCATGGCAATGACTCATTATTCGTTCAAGTGTATGTGGATGATATTATCTTTGGTTGTGCTTCTCATGATCTTGTGTCCAAGTTTTCAGCAATGATGAGTTCCGAATTTGAAATGAGTATGATGGGTGAACTCACTTACTTTTTGGGGCTGCAAATCAAGCAAACCAAGGAGGGTACCTTTGTGCATCAAACAAAGTATACCAAAGATCTCCTAAGGCGCTTCAACATGGACAAAAGCAAGCCTCTTCGGACACCAATGGGAACAGCAACAACACTTGAACTTGATGAAGATGGTGAATCCGTGGATCAAAAAGAATATAGAAGTATGATCGGATCACTTTTGTACCTTACAGCATCAAGACCGGACATACAATTCAGCGTATGTCTTTGTGCACGGTTTCAAGCTTCCCCACGTGTTTCACATCGTCAAGCCGTCAAAAGGATTCTCAGGTACTTACATGGAACTCATGAATTTGGCATTTTTCTTCCTTCTTCCTCAATCGTTTCTTTGAAAGCTTTTTCGGATGCTGATTTTGGGGGTTGTAGGATTGATAGGAAAAGTACTTCCGGTGCTTGTCATTTTCTTGGTAATTCTCTTGTTGCTTGGTCCTCTAGAAAACAAAGTTCAGTTGCACAATCCACAGCCGAATCTGAGTATGTAGCTGCTGCTAGTGCTTGTTCACAAATTCTTTGGATTGTTCAAACACTTAAGGACTATGGGGTTGATCTAGATAGTGTTCCACTGTTCTGTGATAACACTAGTGCTATTTGCATTGCTAAAAACCCCGTGCAACATTCTAGAACTAAGCACATTGACATTAGGTATCACTTTCTCCGTGATAATGTTGAAAAAGGAAACATTGTGCTTCACCATGTAGATACCGAACAACAATTGGCTGACATTTTTACAAAACCTTTGGATTTACTCGTTTTTGTTACATTCGTAGTGAAATAGGGGTTATGCATCCTCATGGCTTAAATTGAGGGGGAGTTTTTGAAACTTAGGAAGTCTATGTGTGAATCTGAAATTAAAATAATATGAGCATATTATTTCATACATATATGACTTTGTGATTCCTTTTACATGCTGAAAGTTCTTACTACATTACTCGTGTTATACTTTTTGTAGTTTTTGCCATGTCTAGTAATTGGAATAATTACTTACACTAAATCTGGTCATGGTCGAACTTTCTTGCTGTTTTGAACTTGTTGCATGCTCACAAATGCTTTTAATCATTAAGAATTTATCAAGTAATCAACTCACATGTTGAGTTTTTATGAACAAATATAAATTGAGAAAAGATCAAGAGAATATGCATGCATCGCACTTCTTCTTTCGAGATGGCTTGTCATTGCACTTAGATATGAACTTGGAAGAAGTTGTGTATGACTAAAACCATGTCCTTAAGCTTCTGATTGTCAAATGACATAGGCTTGGCTTGGTTGGTTAGAATAAGGCAGATGAGCATATAATCTCTTGCAAATATCATATGATCTAGATTTATGCTTTGAAAATAATAAAATGCAGCAACTAGTGTCATGCTTTCAGGTTTTGAAATAGTTAAGTTTGTGAGATCATGACCTGCTAAAATTGAAAATCACACTTGCTCTCTAGCATGGCTTACACTACCTTATGTATTTCATTGATGTAATAATGTAAGGTACTTGATAGTATGACTTGGATGAGCTTTGTTTATAAGTATATGTTATAATATGCTCATAACAACTAAAGACGGAGAGATAATTTGTTTATATCTCATAACAATTAAAATTTCTCTTTTACCTTGCTGAATACATTGTCAAAGGGGGAGAGATTAATCACACATTCAAAAAGGAAGAGATAAGCATGAAGAGAAATTGTGCATAAGGAAAGTTAATAAAGGGGGAGGAAAGTTAATAAAGGGGGAGAGATAATATGGGATATTTTTTTTTCCTTCTCATTTTATTTTTATTTAAACAAAAAGGGGAGAAATCGTTTTCAAAAACTTTTATGTGAATAAGCAAATGTTCAGATTTTAAATGGTGTTGCCAATGCATTCATCAAGGGGGAGATTGTAAGACCTATGTGTGCTGAATACATTGGCTTGTAGTGAATACACTTGGCTTTGATGATAAAAGTTTTTAATATCACCAAAACACCTTTTTATCAAGGTCCGACTCTAGCTCCGAGCTACAGCAAGGTCCGACGATAGGTCCGGCTTGCTTTGGGTAGCTCCGGTTACGTTTGATGCTAGGTCCGACTTCTTGGTAAGGTCCGACTAGCTTTGGTTAGCTCCGGTGAGCTTTATCTTTAGCTCCGACATGTCTTTGATAGCTCCGGCATATACTTGATAGCTCCGGCATGCTTTTGCTAAGCTCCGACGTACTTTGTCTAGCTCTGGTTTTGGGTTGACTAGTTCCGACTAGTTTTGATAAGCTCCGGATCCAGGACCTACTAGTTTTGATAAGCTCCGGATCCAGGATCGACTAGTTTTGGTAAGCTCCGGGTCTAGGATCTACTAGTTTTGGTAAGCTCCAGATCCAGGATCTACTAGTTTTGGTAAGCTCCGGCGCTAGGTTCTACTAGTTCTTGGTAGCTCCGGCTCAAGCTCCGGGTTGCTCTGGCAAGGTCCGGAACTTGACCGCAGTGCTTCTGCTTTGCATTTGCAATGTCTCGTACTTGCTCTACATGATTGGAAAGATTGCTTGGTATTCATTTACTAAGCTTTTGGTGCGTTTTGGATGATACGGTTGATATCGTTTCTACTGTGGTTTTGCAACATGCTTATGTGAGGTTCTCACGTAAGGTGTTGTGTTCGGAACTAACGTGAGTCAAGTCGAGGACTTGGGCTCGTATAGATTGTTTGTTTGTTCATGTGCAGGTGTTGCTTGAGTTCAAGTCATGGCTGGTGACAGGATCCATTGGACTAGTCTCAGGAGGAGATGAGGTTCCAACAACCAAGTTCAGGAGGAACTGTGGTTGAGCGGGTCAGGAGGTCGCGCAGGATGATTGAATCAAGGGCAGTGCATATGAAGGTCGAAGGAAGGTGTTCGCACGTATGCATGTGGTGCATGACGTGGCAATATGCTTCTAGAGACGGATTATGGAAGTAAGATCTGATCAGAAGGATTGGATCGTATCGGTTGAAGACTTTGGCTGCGGCAGAGTCGGTTATGGCTCGGTATGGGAAGTATCGAGTTGGTTATGTTAGGATTTCGTGTGTGTCACGAAATTGAGTTGTTTAGCAAATGTGGGATACTTTCCTAAGGTGTTTGGAAGTTTTAAGATTGCTTCTATCTGTGTATAGAAGAATCTTGAGCAGTTATGGTAAGTTCCGATTGTGATCGGATTAGGATTAGAGTCCTAGTTGGATTGGGATGGCCTAAGGGCTGGTTATATAAGCAAGGGAAGGCCAAAGCTCGTTGTGCACGACTTTGGGGCTGTTCCTCTTGTGTTCTATTGAATAAAATTCATAGTTTGAAGGAACTTTTGTGCCTTGTTCGTCCGACTTGTTCCAGACAAGTTTTACTCGTCAAGTTTCTGGACAGCACTACCTTTCGTCGGTGGTTTTATCATAACTCGAGTTTTACTGATCCAATTGACGTGATTCTTTTTCGGCTGTCTTCACAACTTGATCATATATCATCTGTCAAAATTTCACAGTCATTGGATTTGTGGTTCTTGATCTACACGAGTTTATTTGCAGCACTCCAGAAACTGTTTTTCTCGGGTAGGTCAGATTGACCAGTGTTTGATCTTTTGATCGTAACTTGAGTTGTTCTCGACGGATCTGAGTAATTCTTTTTGTGTTGTCTTCGTGACTTGATTCTCTCTGATATATATCACTTTTGTCATGGTGAAACACGTTTAGATTAGTCTTATACACGATTTCTTTAACAGATCGTTTTTCTACCGAAGGGATTAGGGTTTTATTGTTTCCGCTGCGTAAGATTTTTAAATCTACCATTCACCCCCCCTCTGGTAGCTTTTTACGTGCTCTTCGATCCTACAAAAGCACAGAATGCATTTAGCACGGGAACGTCGCAAGACGGAACGTGACCGTGTCCAATTATCCTTTTCCAAGAATTCTGATCAGCACCATAAATTTAAAAAGAAAACCTCATCGAAGTCTGCCAGTGTTAATTATGCTGCGATTGAGGACATTCCAGAAGGGGAACCTGTTTTAGCAGGCATGTTTACTTTACATGATCAAACAGTAGTCGTTCTGTTTGACTCTGGAGCTACTCATAACTTTGTGAGCAAGTCTTTTGTGCTAAAACATCAAGTGCCAATTGTGACTGTCTCACATCCTTTTTGTGTCAGTTCACCTGGAGGCAATATTTCAGCTAACGAGGTTGTTTCTCGAGCACCTTTGTGCATGGGTGGAAGTATCTATCCGGTGAACCTCATCATTTTGGAAGGTCAGCACATTGACCTCATCTTAGGGATGTTGTGGTTAACTCATCATGGAGCTATCTTTGATATCAGCTCGTGGACTGTCCAACTGAATTCTCAATTCCATGGTAGCAACACTTTAAATCTTTTGAATACTGCACCAAGAGTCTCAGCGGTGCATCACACCAGTGCCAAGAAGCTTGAGGATATCCCCGTAGTATGTGAATATCCAGACATGTTTCCTGACGATCTCCCAGGCATGCCACCAGAACGTGACGTTGAGTTCAAGATTGAACTATCGCCGGGAACCATGCCAATCTCATTGAAGCCATATCGGATGGCACCGAAGGAACTTGCGGAATTGAAGGAGCAGCTGAATGACTTATTGAGCAAGGGTTTTATTCGCCCTAGTTCATCACCTTGGGATTGTTCCGCGTTGTTTGTGAAGAAGAAGGATGAGACTTTGAGGTTGTGTGTGCACTATCATCCACTGAATGCTCTCACCATCAAGAACAAGTATCCACTACCACGCATTGATATTTTATTCGATCAACTAGTGGGTGCTAAGGTATTCTCAAAGATGGACCTTCGTTCAGGTTATCATCAGATTAAGATTCGATCTGAGGACATTCCAAAAACCGCATTTTCAACGAGGTATGGGTTGTATGAGTATCTCGTCATGTCCTTTGGGTTGACAAACACACCAGCTCACTTCATGTATCTCATGAATTCGGTGTTTATGCCAGAATTGGACATGTTTGTCGTGGTATTCATTGACGACATATTGGTGTATTCTAAATCTAAAGAAGAACACGCTAAACACTTGCATATTGTGTTGCAACGTTCAAGGGATCACCAACTGTATGCAAAGTTCAGCAAGTGTGATTTTTGGATCCGCCAAGTGCCATTTCTAGGGAACATCATCTCGGCTGATGGTATTGCCGTTGATCCAAGAAAAATTGTACAAGTCCTGAAGTGGAAATCTCCCAAGTCCGTACATGAAGTTCATAGTTTCATTGGCTTGGCTGGCTATTACTGGAGGTTCATTCCGAGTTTCTCAAAGATGCTAAACCAATGACGGAACTACTGAAGAAGGGAACAAGATATGTATGGACTAAAGAATGTGAAGAGGCATTTCAACAAGATATGTATGGACTGAAGAAGGGAACAAGATATGTATGGACTAAAGAATGTGAAGAGGCTTTGGTGAAACACCTCACAACAGCACCGATGTTGGCTCCGCCAGACATAACTAAACCTTTTGATGTTTATTGCGATGCATCTGGCATTGGTCTTGGTTGTGTACTCATGCGAGATGGAAGGGTGATCGCGTATGGATCCCAGCAGCTTCGAAATCATGAACAACATTATCCGACTCATGATCTTGAGCTCGCTGCCGTGGTGCTCCCATTGAAGATGTGGAGGCACTATCTATTAGGCAATCTAGTGCATCTCTACACTGATCACAAGAGTTTGAAGTACATTTTCACCCAGAAAGACATGAATATGCGATAGCAAAGATGGTTTAAATTGATCAAAGACTATGAGACTGAGATCCACTACCATTCTGGCAAAGCAAATGTGGTTGCAGATGCGCTGAGCCGCAAGTCTCATGTCAATCATCTGTCGATCATTTCAATGGAAGAGGATGAGCCGAGTTTATACTTGGTTCCCTATGGATCACTCTACAATCTAGCTCTCATTCCTACCATCAGTGAAGATATCGTAGAGGCTCGGAAGGAAGACAAGGGAATGTCGCACATTTGACGAAGAATGAACAAGGGAGATATGAAATGTTTTCGATGTGATGATCATGCTACTATTTGGTTTAAAGACCGTATAGTCGTACCCCATGACATGGAGCTCCGAAAGAAGATTTTGGATGAAGCACACTTATCCAAGTACTCTATTCATCCGGGTAGCAACATGATGTACCAAGATCTGAAGAAGAAATTCTGGTGGTCATGGATGAAGCGAGAAATAGCAAAGTATGTATCCAAATGTGATACATGTTGGCGAGTGAAAGCCGACCATTTAAGGCAAGCCGGACAGTTACAATCCTCGAACGCACCGACATGGAAGTGGGAAGACATTAGCATGGATTTCATCGTAGGGTTACCTCTCACTTTCCATAAGCATGATTCAATTTGGGTGATAGTTGATCGGTTGACCAAGTCAGCGCATTTTATCCCTATCAACACCAACCATCGAGGTCCCAAGTATGCAAAGTTGTATATCACAAGGATCATGTTCCTACATGGAGTACCCCACACTATCATTTCAGATCGTGGAGCCTTATTTGTTGCTCGCTTTTGGGAGCAGCTCCACGCATCATTGGGTACCAAATTGATTTGAAGCTCTGCTTATCATCTGCAGACTGATGGTCAGACGGAGCGAGTAAATCCTGTCCTTGAGGACATGCTACGAGCTTGTGCCATCCACCATGGTAAAAATTGGGATGATCATCTACCATTGGCGGAATTTTCATATATCAATGGCTATCAAGCTAGTATCCAGATGGCGCCATATGAAGCTCTCTATGGCAGGAAGTGCCGCACAACATTGAATTGGTGTGAGTCTGGTGAAAGAGTGACATATGGTATTGATCTGGTAAATGAAGCAAAGGAACAAGTGCGAGTAATCCAAGCCAATTTCAAGGCTGCTCAATCTCAACAGAAGAGTTATGCAGATAAACGATGTCGACCTCTTCACTTCGACATTGGGGATCACGTTTACCTTCGTGTATCTCCAATGAAAGGAATTCATCTTTTTGGGGTGAATGGAAAGCTGGCTCCATGATTCATCGGGCTATTCGCTATCACTGAGAAATGCGGACCTGTGGCATATCGTCTGGAGTTACCGGCTTCTCTCTCTGGAATTCATAATGTATTCCACATCTCTCAGTTGCTGAAGTGTCTTAAATCCCCAGCTAAGGTACGCACGGAAGATCTTGAAGTTCTACAACCTGATCTCACTTATTCTGAGCATCCGGTCAAGATCATCGATGAGAAGACTCGTACCACAAGAAGCCGCACTTTGCACTTTTACAAAGTCTTGTGGAATAACCATACCACTGAAGAAGCAACTTGGGAAAGCGAGGATTTTCTTAAACCAAACTATCCAGACTTGTTAGCGGCATATGTTCATTAGATCATTTTCTTTTATCCTTCCTATTATAATCTCGGGACGAGATTCTTTTTAGGGGGTAGGAATGTAAAATCCCACTTAATCCTAAATATGAAATTCAGTTGTCAGTTAAATTTAAATTTCATCGGGTTCAAGATATGGTCATGTACATAAACATGAACCTATTCAATTCCTTTTTCTTCTCATGTTTTAAATTTTATTAACATGAGAAACATGCTTCACCAATAATCTTAAAATAATTCAAATATCATCTCTGCAAAATTTTGGAATATTTGAATGGGGTTTGCTTGGGCAAATCAATTTATAGTACCTTATATACTCGAATAAACAAATAGCATATAGTTACTATATACACATGCCCTATCAAGAACATTCAAATCTGAGGCTATAATTTTTTCTCTAATCTTCAAAAATTGCAAATAAGCTCCTTGAAAATTTAATGAATTTTGGAGTCCATTTGCTATTTTATTTGAGGCGATCAAGAAATTTGAATCAAGTTTAAATTCAAATTCAAAATCTGGTCAATTATACTTGAACATGAAGATCTAAACACACCATTGTGTTTATCACATTTTTCTTGACTTAGCCATGAAGTTTCATGATTTTTGGAGTTCATTTACTATTTCTAAATGAATTACTAAAATGGCAGTAGCAGTAAGACTGACTGGCGGGGCCCACTAGTAAGCAACCCCACGTGCGCCGCATTCCAGCGCGCGCTACGCGCGCCACCGCGATGGCATCCATGCCCAGCTTGACAGCAGCGCGCTACTCCTGTTTGAGTTCTATAAATCTCGCTTGTGGCTCCTCCTTTTCACTCCACAGTCGACCTTATCGCCTTTTCCCCCATTGAGCCGAAGGGCTGCTCCATTTTCGCCCCGTGCGCAAGGTTCCGACCGCCGGCACCGCGTGCCCTTTGCCGTCCAGCCGAATGCCTCTCGCGCTAAGCTTTCAACGGCAAGGTTGTTCCACACTCTCTCATCTAGCCTCTGGCTCACTCCTTTCGTTGATTAGTTGATGTTTTGACCGGTATTTTGAAGCTACGCCGAAGCTAGCCGTCGTGTTCACCGTGCGCCGTCTCTGCTCCACGGTGCAAGGCTGCTACAAGCAGTTTCGTGCTTCTACTCCAATAGCAAAAGGGTGCGCCTGGACACGCTCTACACGACGGTGAAAGCCACTCCTTGTTTACGTGAGTATCGAGCAAGTTAGCTAAGTTTTACTTTCGGTCGAAGCTAATGAACTTGCTCGGTTTTTCATTCAATTCGAGTTCCACACTTAATCAATCTCCACAACTGCTAGCAAATAGTTTCTACACCTCCTTGCGCACCCTCTCGAACTGGAATCACCAAAAATGATTGACCGTAGCTCGAGAATCACAAGTTCTGCCCTCCGCCGTTAGGAAGTTGCCTCGGTCGGCGTCGATGATGGTTTTGCCAACCGCTACACGATGATCTAACCTTCCCATCACCTTCCTCGTGGTTCCAAAAGTCTTTCCCCAGCATTTTTAGAAGAGTTTAGCCACGGAGCGACGGTTCCGACATGGACGGAACCCTAGCTGCCGCCGCCGCCGCCGATGCGCCGCTGTTTCCGACCGTCGGCGAGCCTCCCCGACCATACCATCGTGCTCAGCGCGTGAAATTAAGGATGGGTGCCAAAGATTAGGTGCTGCGGGGGCCGGGAACACAGATCCGGCGAGGCTCGCCGGAGAACGCAGCCACGGGAGCCCCGCGCGCCGCCCACGTCGGGAGTTTGAAGATGACGTGGCGGGCCCCGCGTTTCAGCGTCTTTTAACTCGTCGTATCAGTTGTGGCCCGGGATCTGTTGTGGCTACATGGTGTATCTCTGTGGTCCCCGTGTGGTTTGAATGCCATTGGTCCATTTTAAAGCGGTGGGGTCCACGGTTTAATTCAAATTAGAATTTAACTCCAGATTTGACTCCAACTTAGAAAATCCATAACTTTCTATAGACGGATCCAAAAATCTTCAAAAAATTTTTGTTTGAAAGCCCTTGAGCTCTAGTTTCTGTTAGCAAAAATTAGGTTTTGTGAAACTTAATTTTAAATTACGTAGAAAACAATCTTTCCATATAAAAATACAATTTTTCCTGATGAACTGTCCACTGGAAAAATCCCCAAAATGCACATAAAATACATTATCTTATTGTTGACTACCAGAAAAAGTTTGGGAGCCATTGCACCTGTATAACCTTCTGTATAATTCAATTACCTTTTTCACTCATTGAATTATTGCAGATGTTCAGTTGTTTTATTGTGTCCCAAATTTGGACTGAACCTTCCATTAGTCATACACCAGTAGCTGTAACATTTTGGGATTTAATTGACTTAGTCTCCTTGTTCTAATTCAGTTGCCAACTTAAGGTTAAGTGAAAAGCTAAAATTTAGATATAAAATAATTCCATAAATTATTGCCAACTTTGAAATTTAATATCTCCTTCACCAAGGCTTAGAAATTCATGAAACCAATTTTGCTAGAACCAGAACAACATCCTCTATCATGATAATCAACTGGCAGCTATGTTCAAGCTACTGTTTCTTCTCTAAAATTTTGGGAAGTTTACTGCTTGCCATAATTTTAGAGACAACAAACTACTTTGATCATCTCCTGTTCTTTGCAAGAGTAAATCTTGTAGTCCCTAACATCTACCATAAAAATTCCAAAGCCAAAGAAAATTATTCACTCACTATAACCATAGTTAAAAGCTTATGAACTATATCTACATTATAATTTATTAGCATTCCTATATGCATGTCGTGTAGTGATCGATATTGATGAGAAGTGTCACATGGAGGAGAAGGCCAGGGTGTCCACTTGAAGTCCTTGGCGGAGTCTTCAGAGAAAGACCTTAACAATTGACATTTAATCGAGTCACAAACTAAGGCAAGCCCCGGTTCGCATTTAAGAGCTTTTCAAATTTTTCCAGTTTATTCACTTACGTCTTCAGTTGATAATGTGCATTTACGTATAAGGTGATTGATACTCCACTTGCATGACCACAAATCCCAGGGGTTGGTTGGAACGAGTTACAGTTGGACCTGTAGTAACTGCTTTGCTAATGTATAGGAAATCCGGTAGAAGTCGAGTAGTTGGAATCTACTCGCGTTCCTAACAGTTCACATAAGGGTGGAAGATTAAAAATGGCTCATGAAATGAATACGAGATCGGGCAGGGGGAATAGGAGTCGACGAGATGGAGTCTCTGGTGCATAGCCCTGCCTGTGTCGCTTGAGGACCGTGCCGTATGCGGCACCATTGGACAAGCTTGAACTGTACCGGTTGCATAATGGTATATGGGCCCATTAAACTGATGTAACTCCAGACTGTAGTTTGGAGACTCCTCGGTTGTCCTTGAATGGAGATGTGAAGGCAGAAAGGTGTAAATCTCCTAGCGGAACGTTTTTACGTGTCCGTGTAGGGGACCTTTTGCTCGGGATGAAGATGTTTGTCGACATTGGGGTCTTGGGTGAAAAGTGGCCACGTATGACGCGGGGAGGAGAGCACGTATGTGTCTCCCACGCGGGTGTGCGTGTCGTGCAGTCCGGGTGTGTCCTGATTGCAATCACTGTCCCTCGCGATAATAGAGTACCACTTGTCCGTCGTTGTCATAACGTAGTAAATACTAAAGAAGCCAGAAAAATATATTGTATTGAATTATAATTACTTTGCAACCTTGTATGACTTAGAGATAGTAAAATTAAAGTTTACAGTTTCCCTATACTTTAGCTGTAATAGCGTTATGTGCTTTGGGCATGTTATATCATCGGCAAAGCATTTCTTGTTTGATTGTGGAGTCTATGATGTGCCGTGCCTGAAGAATGTCATGTGCTACTTAAAACTTAATCATAAGGATCAACATGTAGGTGAGTCTAATTATGCTATTCCATACCTATGATTAGACATTACCTTGCATATGTCTAGTGAGACGGGTTAGTCTTGCTGAGCCTTATGCTCACGTTTGTGCTTTAACGATTTTTGCAGGTATTAGTTTTATTTCTGCTGTTCAAGTTGTACATGAGACTCGAGGTGTCGAGATAAATCTCATGTGAACCACGCCGCTGCTGAATGTTCTTCTTATTGCTAGTGAGAAGCGTCCTAGAAAATGGACTTCTTCCTTCCTGCTTAGTTAGGGGAGATTACGAGTATGTATTTTCCGCTGCGTGTGTACCTCTGTCGTACACTCTTTTGTAAACTCTGATTATTCTGAAATGAAAACATTGTACGTTTTGGTATCCTTTTCGGGTGTGCTGTTAGGTGCCGCATCGCGCGGCACCACCCAATGAGATCCTCGGATGTGTGGACTCCGGTCCCACACTCACTGTCAATGGACGGTTTAAACCGTGGCCCCATCAGTCAGCTTAGTCAAACATTTTCCTTTAGAAAAATTATTCCAAAATTTGGTGCAAAATTAGAAATTCAATATCTCCAATATTACTTGTCCAAAAAATCCCATATAAATTTTTTTAGAACAAGGGTGATCTGTACTTCCAAGTGGTAAACTTGGATCTGTATGAAAATTAATAATTTGTCCTCAATAATTCTATGAAGCAAAATGTTATTAAAATTAATTATTGGTGCTCGTTCATTCAAAAAATACCAAACTTCGTCATATCATTCCAAATAACCCTCCTGAGTTCCAGTAAACATTTCAGGTCCATTTGAGTCAAACTGAGTAGCCAAATGGTGTTTCCAATCTATGTGTACCTGAAAATTCCAAAATGTCCAGAAACTTGTTCAGCAAATTATCCAAACTTGTAAATTCAATATCTCACAGTAGAATGCATAGAAAATTATGAAACCAAATTTTTCAGTCTCTATTGACCTCCTCTAAACAGAACACCCACTTTTGGCCATTATAAAATCCCAGATTTTACATGAAATTTTTGGGAAGGGTTTATATACATTGAATTTTATACAAGAGTGACTTCCATGAACTTAGCCCAACTTTTTCCATAACCTCACTCATAGTACGTAGTGTTCTATGTAAAATTTCCGGAACCAGTGGCCAGCATTTTATATACCTAACTGTGTTTCCTTTCAGTTATGTAATAATACCAATATTGATTCACTTGCATTATTCTTTGCATATCGTATAGTTTCCGAGCTCGAGGAGACCCCAGATCCACTGGAAGTCATCAAACTGGAGGCTAAATTTAATCCCGTCTTGCAGCCAGGCAAGCCCCGGTTTGCAGTTAACAACGTTATAAACTTTTTTTTGTATCACACTATATGGGTCAGTATGTATGTGCATTAATTCTATGTTTTTCATGGAGTTTTCCACATGCGTGACCAGAGAACACATGAGAGAAGGGTAGACGGTTAAGTCCTCGATGTGTTCATTCTATGCTTAATGTTATAGTTGCTTCGGTAGAAGTCGAGTAGTTAGAATCTACTCGTGAGTTCAGGAATTGGGTTCACACGGAATTAATCGAGTGAGCGGTTCATCATTTCGTTAAATATTAGACCGGGCATGGAGTAGGAGCGGCAGGACATAGGGACTTGTGAGCTGTAGCTGTGCCTGTGTCGGTCAAGGACCAATCCGTATGAGCCCCTGTTGAGCAAGTTTGAATGTACCAAAGGCATACTGGATATATGGGACCCAGTAAACCGATGTAACTTGTCCAACTTAGCGTTGAGGCATAGCCCACTGCCTTATAGGTGCGGGTTGAGAGCAGCAAGGTGTAAACCTGCCAGCGGGTACGACGTACTCTGTGTGGGGGCCTCCTGCTCGTAGCGCTGGGACCGGTTCTGCATGTAGGTAGTGGGTGAAAGGTTGCCGCATACAACTTAGTGGAGTGTGCCTTCACAACTCTGAGTGTGGGTTTATGTGTCGTTATATTCGGGTATCCCTGCAGGTGTATATCGATTTGAGTCACCATCCCTCGCGGTTATTGAGTACCGCTTGCTCATTGAGTCATGACGTAGTTAATTATTTGGAGCTTAATATTACTGAATCATGCTTCATGGAACAATTGTGTATTGATACTTGTATGTTTAGATCAGGTTGCTCACTAAATTTTAGATTCATGAAGCCTTAATTTACTGCTAAAATCTGAAAGTAAGGACTAACATTTAGGCGAGTCTTTTATTACAAACTGTTGTCCTGTCTTATGTATATCATGAATATAGAGTTTCATGCTTAGTGGAGACGGTTAAGTCTTGCTGAACCTTTGTGCTCACAGTTGCTATTTTAAGTTTTTGCTACAGGTGATGATCTTTTTGATGAAGGGTTCACCGGCGAGGCGATGCCCCCATCAGGGTACACGACCGAGTGGGAACCCCGCACGCCGCCGTGATGTGTTCTGTGTGCTGCTTGTGTGATTCCATTCTAGGGCCAAACGGAATGACTTTTGCATAGCTTAGGCTTGAGTGTCGAGAGCTATGAACATATCTAACGTTGTAGTGTATTTAAACGTATATTATTTTTAAAATACAGAGCATGTATAATACTATGTTGTTTTATGTAATATGATGTACCTTTTTCTGTGTGATGTTGGGTGTCGCATCGCACGGCACCACCCAATTGCGATTCCTAGAATGTCGGGACTTTGGTCCCCACAGCCCGGTATCAGAGCCGCATCGAGAATAGCACACATAAAAAGGATCGTATTACGAGAAATTTAGGTTTACGGTGAGAAATCGATAGTAGCCCACATAAGGACTATTATTAGCGTAGTTACTTAAGGTGGCAAAGCTAACCTATGTGTTATTATATTCTATAACAACGCTTCGACGTCAGGTAAGAGGTAAGGTACGCCACCGCAAGCGGGTCAATTGTGGTAAGCTCACCACGCGAGATGTAGCATGTGATGATTTCCGTTGCTTAGCACGAAAAGTCAATATGAGTCTCTGAACCTCTTCATGTTTCTGAGAACATATGACACGTGATACCCTGGCGTGCTTCAAAATTAGTGGGAGCCCCCGTCGGGTGGGACATAACCCGATGCGCCTCCTACTGGTGCACCATTATGCAAAGACGTGGGACCCTGTCGGGTTGTAGAAAACCTAGTCATGTACCTCGAGACGTGGCATAGCTCGGGGCGGCCCGTATGGAATGGTACGGGACGAATGTTTTTACTTTCATATATATTATTGTGACTGCCTGAAATGGTTGCCCATGCAGGTTGTGCCGTACGGTACCATAATGAGTGTTTTGTAAATTGTGTGTCTGCAGCACTGACCGCGTGATCGTATTGCGCTTAGAAATCATTTGCGAGTGAACGTCATTAAGGCCACCATTGAGACGTATACCGGAATACCGGCATAGAATTTTCACTTTTGTGAGGCACGTAGTACCGACATGTATTCTATTGATGCATTAGCCACTTTAGTGTAAAATGGAACTTAGAAGATGTAAAAATACTTATATTAGCTATTGAACTCTGATTTTGAATTATGTTTTCAAAATTGGAGTAGGTTTTGTACTCACATGATTCAAAAACAGAGAGCCATGTTTTCTGCCAGAAAAGATCTGACTTTGAAAAGCCATAACTCCCAGTAGAAAACTCCAATGAAGATGTACCATACATTGTTAGAAATAATAAAATAGTCCACTAAAACTTTATGTTCATCCCAAGGGCAGAATCCATGTCTAACCTGTTCAAAATTTCGAAATTCCAAACTCTGTCAAATCTGGACAGAAACTGGAAACAGTTTCCGGACACTTTACTAATTCCCCCATAACTCTCTACAAAATCCTAATGGATTCATATGATATATTTCCGGAAACCTTACTAGACGTGTAAAAATATTGTAATTTAAATTTGTGTCATATTTTGATATTATCTATTTGTATATTTGTGCTCAAACCAACCATATACAAAGGAGGTGCTCTCAAAATTTCACTAAAAATCTGGGATCTTTATCCAAATTTAAAAATCCATATCTCCTCAACCAGAAACGCTGTGAAGGCAACTAAATACAAACACGAAAGCTATGGAAGTCCTCTACAATCTTTCTATTCACTCAATGGCAAGAATCCCTCTTTAAATTGGTTAAAAGTCCAGAAGACCACAAACTGTACAGAAACCCCAAATCTGGGGAACTGTTTCTGTACTTTTCTCTAATTTGCCCATAACCCTCAGAGTACAAATCACTAAGAGTCAAATGTTAGATTTCAAATAGGATTAGGAGTTATACTACAACTTTTTTTCGTTTCAGTTTTGTAGAATTTAGAAGAGAAATGTATGAAACAATTGAATCAAAGTGGGTACCTACAAATGGGATGCAGTTGCAAGTTTCCAGAAAGTTTATCAACTGTGAAGGTCCAGATATCCTAAACCAGAACTGATGTGGTCTCGAAGTTAACTTCAACTTTGTTATGCATATTTAAGGCTGATTCTACTGTTAGATAGCTCAAAAACTCGCGAACTGGTCAATCTGAACATTGGAGTAGTCATTAGAACCAGTGTTGAAATTTGCCCTTCATTCAAGTCTGGTCTCATCTTTCTCAGTTGCACATTACCTTCTCATGAAGATTAATTGTAGTGAGTTCTCGACCTCCTAGTTTGAAACTTAAGGGGGAAGGAGTGCAACCGAGTTGATCTTGTAGTTCGCTCAACTGATATTGTACAACGGGTTATGTTAACACCAGGTGACGAAATGGAATTGCACTTCAAGTCATCAAAGTCCGAATACAAGATCAGTCCAGCATAAAGAAAGGATTAAGTTTTTGTAGTATGTTTCCAACAATTCTTGTCAATATTCTCCTCAAGGATTCATGAACTTCATCAAGTCTAAAAGGTGGCATTCCTTGTTAGCACCACCTTCTGACAAAGTTATTTGCAACTTACCAAGTTGAGATATTCCTTAATCATGTTGAATTGTCTTACTCATTCTTTCTCACAACCTAAAATATGATGCATCATGCATATTGCAAGTATTGAGAAACACCCAGCCGATCATGTGCAACACCTTGTGTGCACCATACCAGTACATCATTGTGCACCATACATATGCACCATTTGCACCACACCATATGCATGAGCATTGCACCATACTACATGTGATGCATCAGGAAGAATCATTACTAATGAAATAAGCAAGTTATGATGCATGATCAATACTAAACATCTGAGCAAGATTGTGTACCTCCATTAAAACTGTTAGGTGGTCTCTAATGACCTAATCTTTTCACAAGCCTTGGATGTCACCATCCTACGTGTAAATTTTTTCATTGAGTAATACTTGGGAAACCGATTACTCAATGGTCTTTGTAATTAAGAAAAAGCTTGAACCTTCTTCCTTGGCTTGTATAGGTTTGAGTGCCTTGATGTTGAAATCATACCGTATTTCATCTTGTGATGATCAGTTAAATGATCAACCTCACAAAATCATTGATTTTTATTTATTCACGAAAGGACCATTTAATCATTGGCCTCGAAACACTCCTCGAGTTCCATTTGATTTCTTGTTTTGATATATGGTAACATTGTTACCTAAAAGAAAAAAACTTGTGGTTACCATATATCTGAGTCCTTGCTGTTTGAAAAACATATGGGGACCTGCATATTTACCCTCCATATGCTACCGCAAGGTGTTTTAATCCTTGACTTACGTAACAAAATACCTATTCGTGTGAGTTTAGTGGCCCATTACTATTCTCGTGAAACACCTTGATTTGTGTCTGGGAAATACTACATTTATGTTGTAAGGACTTGTACAAAACAAGGCAAGCAATAAAGAACCCTTGCAAGGTTAGTTCAAAGTTATTAAGATGATCAAAAGAAGCGAAGAGCAAGTGTTGATTCTTCAAGTCATGATTAGGACAGTAAAATACATATTTTCAATGTTAGTGGAAGCATTGCAAGACAGTAATAGAAGTTCGAACACCTCATCGTACTCAAATAACGACATCCTCAAAGACGCAACATGAAGGCAACATGATTATCGCAAATCCTTTCACGCAACATTGCTATTATATTCTCTGGGTTAAAGTCAATCTTTTACCAATCGTTTCCTAATCATTTCCATTGTTCCTCTCGCTTGAATCACGGGATTATATTCCTTTAAGGGGGGGAGGGTGGTCAAAGCCAACATTTGGTAAGAAGGAAAATCCAATAATAAAATGAGAACTTAAAAAAATTGAAATAGGAAATTGTGCCCACAAAAAGAACTAAATTTAAACCGTAAGATGGAGTTTCCAAATCAAATCAGAATCTCATCTTCAAATCTGTTAAATTCCAAATTGAGTTCACCAATTCATTCCCATGATTCAAATTTCGTAATTACCCAATTTGACAAGTTTTCGAAATCGTTTGCCATTTATTTGAATCATTTCAAATGGGAAAGTTTCAAATTCAAGTTCAAATTCAACTTCTACTTTTAACCTGTAAAACTCCATATTGTAGTTTATTTCCCAGTTCCTCACATGTCATTTGGCCTAGCTGTCCAGTCTTACATTTTTTTTAGAAAATGATTGTGTATAATTTCTTGGGGACCGGAATAAAATACAAGACGAAGTCTTTTAGTTATCATACAGCGGAAGTTTTACAATACTAGTGGAAGGAAAGAAACATATATATCATAGCTACGCTCTCAGCACTAGCTAGGCAAAAGAAAAGTCATCCATGCCCTGGATACATCGCACTAGCAACACGCAAGTCACGGCGGCGTGCAGGGTTACCACTCGGCTGTATACCCTGGAGGGGGTGCAGCCTCATCATCAAACCCTTCATCAATTGTATAACCTGCAAAAACTCGTTAACTGCAAACATGAGCATAAGGCTCAGCAAGACTAACCCGTCTCACTAGACATATGCAAGGGTGGACACTAAGCATAGGTACGGTGAAGCATAATCGACTCGCCTACAAGTGGATCCTTATAATCAGGTTTTAAGTAGCAAATGACATTCTCCAAGCACGGCACATCATAGACTCCACAATTAAACAAGAAACTCTTTGCCGATGATATGACATGCCCAGAGCACATAATGCTATTACAGCTAAAGTATGGGGAAACTGTAAGCATTGATTTTACTATCTCTAAGTCATACAAGGTTGCAAAGCAATTATAATTCAATACAATATATTTTTCTGGCTTCTTTAGTATTCACTACGTCACGACACAGTGAACAAGTGGTACTCTATTATCGTGAGGGACGGTGATTGCAATCAGGACACACCCGGACAACACGACACATACGTCGTTCGGAAGTGTCAGTGAGTACATCAGTACCTACGTAACACTTCAGTACTAGTCGTATAAGCCCACCCTTCACAAGAAACCTGAACGGCGAGCCCGTCTCACCTCCGCGAACAGAAGGTCTCCGCACGGAACACCTCATGTGTCCGCCGACCGATTTACACCTTACTGTCCTCAACCCACCCCTATCGATGTTGAGTTAATGGGCCTCGACATCCCAGTTATCGAGTTACGTCAGTTTAATGGATTCCATATGTCCATTATGTCGCTGGTACAATTCAAGCTTGTCCGAACGGGCCGCATACGGACGGGCCTTAACTGACCAGTCAGAGCTATGCGACCAAGACCACATCTTGCCGCTTTTTATTCATCTTTGACCGTTCTCGAGCTTTAGATGTAATAATTATTTTCTATAAATGTTATCCCAGTGTAGATGAGTTGTAAATTTCTATCTCGCGAGTAGATTCCAACTACTCGACTTCTACCGGATTACCTACTACATTAGCATAGCAATTCTACACGTCGAGTGATTAACCTACCCAATTAACCAAATAAATTGTGGGTCATACATCTGTAGTATTCAAGCATCCTAAATGTAATGCACAATTCATATGCTAATCATCATAGTGATAAAGTAAATTTTTTTATAAATGACTTAAATGCAAATCGGGGCTTGCCTGGATGCAGGTCAGAGTCAGGGTTAGTATCCGGTAGGTGTACCTCCAAGGCCTCTGGTTGCTCCTCGACTTCGGTCACTATACGATATGCATATATTATGTATATGAATGACTTTGAAAAATAATTACTACGAATACCATAATTGAATCTATGGTGATAATTATATGATAAGGACCTAATTGGCTGTGGAACTTTGATGGTAGATACTAAGGAATATGATAGAAGCTCTTGCAAAGAACAGGAGATGATCAAAGTATTTTGTTGTCTCTAAAATTATGGTAAGTAATAAACTTCCAAAATTTTAGAGAAGAAACTGTAGCTTGAACATAGCTGCCAGTTGATAATCATGATAGAGGAAATTGTCCTGGTTCGAGAAATATTTGCTTCATAAATTTCTAAGCCTTGGTGAAGGAGTTATATAATTTCAAAGTTGGCAAGAATTTCTGGAATTCTTTTATAATTGAATTTTTAGCTTTTAAATTAATATTCAGTTTGCAACTGAATTAAGACTAGGAGATTAGGTCAATTAAATCCAATCTTTTTACAGGAGCTAGTGTATGACTAAGGGAATGCTAGGTACAAATTTGGGACATAATAAAGCAACTGAATATCTGTAAAAATTCAATAACTGAAAAAGGTAATTGAACTATACAGAGGGTTATCCAGGTGCAATGGCTCCCAAACTTTTTCTGATAGTCTAGAATAGGACATTGTATTTTATGTAAATTTTGGCGATTTTTCCAGTGGGAGGTTCATTTGGATGCATTTGGAAAGATTGTTTACTACAGAATTTATATTTGAGTTTCACAAGACCTAATTGGTACTGATAGAACCTAGAGCTCAAGGGCTTTCAAACATAATTTGTTTGAATATTTTTGGAGCAGTCTACAGAGAGATATTGATTTTTAAACTTTGGAAATGGTTCTACGCAAAATGGAGAATTTCAGCTTTTAAATTTGGCGCCAGGGCCCACTGGATTTAAAATCATCCAATCAGGGTATACCACACCGGGGGCCATAAATATTTCCACGGAGTCACATTAGATCCCTGGCCACAGATTGATCCGGCGCCTTTGCACTCGCTGGCAAGTGGGACCCGCGTACCCAGCCTTCTTCAACCTCGGGCCACGGCTCGGGCGGCGGCGTTCTCACCGGCGCGCGGTGGCGCTTTCACCGGCGATAGCTCCCGGCCCACGGGAGGCTTTGGTACTCGCCGCCCCACCATATTTTCGCCCGGGGAACACGCTGGACTAACTCCCGACGGCGAGGGGTGACCGAAAAACCATTCCCGACGGCCGCAGCGGGTGTTAGGGTTTCGGTGATGTGGAGACCCTCGATTCCCTAGCTAAATCTCTCATTTGAAAGCTCAAGAAGCATTGTGGATGCATGGGAAAGGTTTTAGGAGGGTCCAGAGCTCGTGCCATAGCCGGCAATACCGAGTTCGACGGTGAACCGAGCTCCATCATTGGCGGAAGGGAAAAAATCAAAGAACTTGCTAATTAGTCGATGATTCTTTCTGATTTTTGGAGGGAAGGTGCGCTAGGGTACATAGATCATGTCGTCTAACTGGATAAAAGAAATTTTGTGCATACAATCGGAATTAAACCGACAAACTAGCCACGAAGCTATAAAAGTGCTTCGGATATTATGGAATACAGAAGCTAGGATGCACGATAGGAATTCAAACTTATCCAGAAGCTGCACGAGGTCATTGCCCACCTTTTTGCTATAGACCGCAAAGGATTGTGATGCTTGTATCGATGGCGAGGCTGCGCGGCGTCGGGCGGCATGGGGGTGATCGAGGAGGCGAGGAAATGGCGCGGCGCGATGAAAGGTGAATCAGGGATGGACTCTGGTTGACGGGGGGTGATTTTATAGCCTTCACCGCGGTAGATAAGGACGCTGGGGGGCAGCTGGAGGCGACCGACGGCGGACGGCGCGCTGGCGGCATGCAGCGTCGCGGTGTCGCCCGGGGAAAGAAAACAGAGGCGGTTAAACGGTCTCACCGACTGACCTGTGAGCCCCACCGCTCTCCCTTATCCCTTCCTCTAAATTCTAGCTCAAACATTGTCCAAAAATTCCCAAAATTTACAGATAGGCTCAGAAAAATATGGGGAATCCAATTCTGCAATCAGATTTCAATTTGGACATAGTTTGTATGAAATTCAAAATCAAATTTGAATTCAAATATGGGTATAAAACTTATTGAAATAAATAGTAGCTGAGGTCCATAAACCTCCAAACATTGAAACAAAGTCCCCTGAACCATAAAAAGTCATAGGAAAAATTGGGGGTTGATTTGGGCAAAGTTTAGTGCAAAGCTAAATTTGTTGTCGACGCGAAATGAATCCCTTGTACGTGTCCAAACAAGTGGAAGATGTACTACAAAAATCATGAAAATTTTCTGAGAAGCTATTTACGATATTTAAGAGTCCAAGGAAAAATTTGGAGCTTTGGATTTGAATCTTTTTGGTAGGGCCAAATATGCATAGCAATATAATCAAATTACATTTGTTTTGATTTTTATATTGCTGTAATATAATTTGCCCTAGCCATTTCAATCAATTAAATTCCCAACCTTGAAGAAAGGTTTAATTAAAATTTTCTAGAATTAGGGTGAAGTCCGGTCCTCATGTTAATGAGTAGAAAGAAAACTTTTTAGTGAGGTCAAGTTCATGTGCACAACTATATTGACCTCCATTAGGTTTGATAAACAACTTGTAGTTGAACTTCACATGAAATGAAAAAGTGGGATTTTACATCCCCCCCCCTTAAAAAAATCTCGTCCCGAGATTACAAAGGAAGGATAAAAGGTAAAGATCTACTGAACATGTGCCGCTAACAAGTCCGGATAGTTCGTTTTAAGATATTCCTCGCTTTCCCACGTGGCTTTTTCAGCACTGTGGTTGCTCCACAAGACCTTGTAGAAACGCAAAGTGCGCCTTGTTCTGGTGCGAGTTTGCTCATCAACGATCTAGGTTGGATGCTCGGAATAGGTAAGATCTGGTTGGAGAGCTTCCAAATCCTCAATACGTACATTCGCTGGGGTTTGAGACTTTTCCGCAACTGAGAAATGTGAAACACATTGTGGACCCCTACCAGCGACGGCGGTAACTGCAATAGATATGCCACAGGTCCGCATCTTTTGATTATTGCGAACGGCCCAAGGAAACGTAGGAGCTAGCTTCCCTTTCACTCTGAATCGATGAATTCCTTTCATCGGGGATACCCGGAGATAAACTTGATCCCCAACCTCGAAGTGAAGAGGTCGACGTCGTTTGTCTGCATAACTCTTCTGACGAGACTGAGTGGCTTTGAGATTTGCTTGAATAATGCGTACTTGCTCTTCGGCTTCATTTATCAAGTCGATCCCATATACCACTCGTTCACTAGATTCGCACCAGTTCAAGGGTGTGCGACACTTCCGGCCATAAAGAGCTTCATATGGCACCATCTGGATGCTAGCCTGGTAACCGTTGTTGTACGAAAATTCCGCCAATGGTAGATGATCATCCCAATTCCTACCATGGTGGATGGCACAGGCACGAAGCATATCTTCTAGCACTTGATTCACTCTTTCGGTTTGTCCATCAGTCTGATGATGATAAGCTGAGCTTTGAATCAGTTTGGTACCCAATGCATCGTGGAGATTCCCAAAAACGATCAGCGAAAATAGATCCACGATCTGAAATGATAGTGCGGGGTACTCCATGTAGGCACAAAATTCTGGAGATGTAAAGTTCTGCATACCGCTTTACATCATACTTAACACTGACCGGTATGAAATGAGCTGATTTGGTCAACCGGTCAATGATCACCCAATTTGAGTCGTGCTAATTGAGAGTGGGAGGTAACCCAACAATGAAATCCATGCTGATATCCTCCCATTTCCAAGTCGGTATGCTTAAAGGTTGAAGTTGTCCAGCTGCCTTCATATGGTCGGCCTTAACTCGCCGACATGTATCACATTCGGATACATATTTTGCTACTTCTCTCTTAATCCGAGTCCACCAGAACTTCTTTCTCAGGTCTTGGTACATTTTGTTACTTCCCGGATGAATGGAATACTTGGATTAATGAGCTTCATCCAGTATCTTCTTCCGAAGTTCCATGTTTCGGGGTACCACTATGCGGTCTCTAAACCAGAGGGTACCTTCATCATCACATGGGAAGCATTTCATCTCCCCCTTCTCCATTCTTTGCCGAATGTGCGACATCCCTTTGTCCTCCTTCTGAGCTGCCATAATATCCTCCCTGATAGTAGGAATGAGAGCTAGGTTGTAGAGTGCCCCATATGGAACCAAGTAGAGACTCGGTTCTTCTTCTCCCATTTAGGTAATGGAAAGATTGTAGACATGGAACTTGCGGCTCAGAGCATCTGCGACTACATTCGCCTTGCCTGGATGGTAGTGGATCTCAATCTCATAATCCTTGATTAATTCCAACCATATACGCTGTCGCATATTTAAGTCCTTTTGGGTGAAGATGTATTTCAATCTCTTGTGATCGGTGTAAAGATGTACTAGATTACACAGTAGATAATTTCTCCACATCTTCAATGCTAGTACTACAGTAGCGAGCTCTAGATCATGAGTCGGATAGTGCTGCTCATGGTTCTGAAGCTGTCGTGATCAATAAGCGATCACTCGTCTGTCCTGCATCAACACACAACTCAAACCAATTCCTGATGCATCACAGTACATGTCAAAAGATTTGGTTGTATTCGGTTGAGCTAAAACTGGTGCCGTTGTGAGGTGTTTTACCAATGCCTGGAAACCTCCCTCACATTCCTCCGTCCATAAATACTTCATCCCCTTCTTCAGAAGTGCTGTCATTGGTTTAGCTATTTTGGAGAAACTGGGAATGAACCTCCGGTACTACACAGCTAAACCTAGGAAACTTTGAACTTCATGTACGGACTTTGGAGACTCCCATTTGAGTACTTGCTTTATCTTGTTTGGATCAACTGCAATCCCTTCTGCTTATATGATGTGCCCTAAAAATGGCACTTGGCTGATCCACAATTCACACTTGCTGAACTTAGCATATAGCTGGTGGTCCCGTAATCGTTGAAGCACGATACGCAAGTGTTGAGCATGTTCTTCTTCGGATTTTGAATACACAAGGATGTCGTCAATGAAGACCACAACAAACTTGTCCAATTCCGGCATGAACACCGAGTCCATGAGATACATGAAATGAGCCGGTGCGTTGGTCAAACCGAAGGACATAACAAGGTATTCATACAGTCATACCTTGTCGAGAATGATGTCTTTGGTATATCTTCTGGTCAGATTCTAATCTGATGATAACCAGAATGAAGATCCATCTTCGAAAATACTTTAGCACCCACTAATTGCTCGAAAAGAATATCAATGCGTGGTAGTGGATACTTGTTTTTGATAGTGACAGCATTGAGTGGACGATAGTCCACACAAAGTCTCAAAGTCTTATCTTTCTTCTCTACGAAAAGTGCAGAACAACCCCATGGTGATGAACTTGGACGAATGAAACCTTTGTTCTCAAGTTCCGTTAACTGCTCCTTCAGTTCTGCAAGTTCCTTGGGTGCCATCTTGTAAGGTTGCCTTGAGATCGACACTGTTCCCGGTACAAGCTAAATCTTGAACTCTATATCTCTTTCTGGTGGCATACCAGGAAGATCTTCAGGAAACACATCCAGGTATTCACATACTACCGGAATATCCTTAAGTTCAATAACCTCAGTATTGTGAGTAGATGGATTCACTAGAATGGTTCTCTCAAGATTTAGGACTTGGGAAGGATGAAGTGGAGAATTTAGATAATTTTTCCGAGGAACGAGATCTAGAATAGCACCATGGTATTGTAACCATGCCATTCCTAAGATGACATCTAACTTCTGATTCTCTAGTATCAGAAGTGAAGTAAGATATATGGTTCCATCTAGGTTAAGTGGTATCCGAGGAACCAACTCATTCGTTACTGTTTTGCCTGCCGGAGTGCAAATCACATACGGAGTTTTTGTGGAGATAATAGGCAATTGACATTTAATGACAAAAGACTTGCTAATGACATCGTGTGAAGCTCCGGAGTCAAAGAGTCAGACTACGAGATGATCAAAGATAGAGAACGTACCTGTGAGTACAGGTGTGCCTCCCGGAACGTCCTCAATGGCGAGGTGGTGGACATTGCCGAGTCTGGGAACTAGCTTCTTGGGCTGGTTGCGAGGTTGATTGGCGCCCTAGTATGATGATTGTCCTCCGCCCTGCCTACTCTGCATGCAGTCCTTGGCGAAGTGCCCGGTCCGTCCACACGTGAAACACGTGTACGGGTTTTGGCCGGTACAAATGGGAGGACGGAATTCCGGTGCACAAGGTGGAGGTAGAAGTGCACGTGGGATCATCCCCTGCTGTTGCTGCGGTCGGAAACCGGCATTGCTGAACTGGCGACCACTGAACATTGGTGGTCGTGATGGCGGTTGCCACCTCTGGTCGGATGGCGATCGATACACCATTCGGTACTTCTGAGGAGCACCACCTTCGATGCCCTGCGTAGCACTCCTCTTCTTCTTGTCTGAGTACAGCTCTCGAGTAGCGTCCTCTTGCATGATCGCGGCATTGACAATGTCGTTGAAATTGCCACGGTTGAACAAGACCAGCTTGTCCTTCATCTTGGGGTTCAACCCCCGGTAGAAGCACTCTTGCTTCCTGTCTTCCGTGTTCACTTGGTCCTGTGCATACTGGGCCAAGTGGTTGAAGGTCTTGGAGTACTCATAAGCACTCCTTCCTCCCTGCTTCAGCTCCAAGAACTCTTGAAGCTTCCTCCTCATAATCCCGGGAGGGATATGGTAGGCGCGGAACGCCTTTCAGAATTTTGCCCAGCTCACGACATAGCCTGCGGGGCGTGCGGCGAAGTAGTTTGCCCACCACGCACCAGCAGAACCCTGTAGTTGCTGAGCTGCAAACAGAGTCATCTATTGTTTAGTTATCTCAAGTAAACCGAACTTCCCTTCAATGGTGCGGAGCTATTTGTCCGCCTCCAAAGGTTCATCGGCCTCCCTGAAGACCGGCGGATGCGTCGATGCGAAATCCGAGTAGGAACTCGGATATGACTGACGTGGCCTATCAGTGTGTCGCCCCCCTTGACGGGACGAGTGCTATACATGGGTCCGCAACAACTCGGTTTGCTCGTCGCGCGAGCCGAGTACTGCTGCGAGAACCTCCGCGAGACATCTGGGAAGTGTAGGTGGAGGTGGTGGAGGTGGCTGCGTCTGGGGCGTATTCTGCCCCGGGGGTGGTGTGTCATCCCCTGTCCCCCACTTGAGCCTCCCACTTCCAGGGCTGTACGTGTACGCACCATGCTGCAATACAACGATTCACACCATAAGTCTGATTGCCTCAAGTTCATCCTTCCATATAAATAGTAATGCGGTAGAGCACGATAGATAATATACAACATCAACATATATTGATAAAGTACAAGCTTTATACAAGATATATTATCTCGTGACTAAGTTTACAGTAGTAAACTCCAAAATGATGGACTCCCACTATGGAAATACATCTCTACTATACTTGGTCCCCATGAGATGTCGTACACATCTTGTCATCTTAGACATAACTACCACTACTCTTAATATGACACGAACATGGTAACAAAAGAAAAACACGAGCAACAATTAAACTATATGTTGCCCCGTGTCGGTAGAAGTGCTGCCACATCCCACTTCAATACATCCTACTCGACGTATTCAAGTTCCTCGGGATCTTCTTCTTCGTCATCTGAAGGCAATTGCTCACCCATAATTAGTGGTATGTTATGGGCCGGTGGATACACCACTGGTTGTAATTGTGCCTCGGCCTCAATTACATTATCCTACAGTTCTCCTGCCTCATACTCCCAATTTTGAGCTGTCTCAATGGTGATGTCCCGCTCTTCAGTGACTACTAACAGCAGCTCTTGCTGTTGTTGCACCTCCAACTGACTTGCTTGCAGCTCACCACGAGCTTGCTGCAGTTCAGTGCGAGTCTGTCGTTGTGCGGCACGAGCTTTCCGTAGCCTAATGCGAGCATAATGCAACAGACTCTCGCACTTATCTAGCCGGTGATTTGCTGGGGCTATGAGCAAACATAGACCCTCATTGATATAATCAAGGGTATCACCCTGCTCCGTCGCTTCCCGCAGGTCCTCGACTTGCTCCAAAATAATGGTGCCTTGCATCGCAACTACCATATTGGAAGCAGCCGCATATGTCCCAAGTGTTGTTGAGGTGGTGTCGCCATGCGTTGTATAGGCAGCAACCATACGACGTTTCCACTCAAATCCGGCTATACCACGGACTGGAATAAGGGTAAATTGAGTTCCTGCCATGGCATCTTGATGAAGCTCACAAAGCTTCATAAGTGCTTCGCCTGCAGCGATTGCCCAAGTGTCCTCCAATTGAGCCCCCTCGATGGTAACCGAGAAAGGAGCCCATCCATATCGACGTGGACTAGCCGGGATGTCTACCAAGATGGTGCACGACCGAACACCTCTATCGATCGTCTTTCTACGCCAATAGCATGGCATCTCGATGAAGCCAAACTGTTGGAGCACTTCCCGTAGCATACTTGGGAAACCCGGATGACTAGCGCAAGTGGAAAATACCCATCCGTCCGGTAGTAGCATCCTCACATCCGTCATCTATAAAAAGAATACTGGAACAATGAGAAGGTTTTCAACTCTCAACAGTATTAAGAAAATTTAAAACTGGAGCTGTAATCACAGTCTGTTCCAGCTGACCTTCCTGTATAAATTCCACAGTTTCATACAGGACATGTCAGAATCAAAGGTGGAGTTGAATACCAAAGTTGTAGTATACTTTCCAAGATTTCCATATTGTTCTCATACAGCTACATGTGAGCTAGGAAACAGAATCTATACAGGTTTTAAGTTGAACCATATTTTCTGGAAATTTTGACAGAACCTCCCCTGTATATGTAGTGATGTCAACAACTTATACAGGGATATCATGATAATATTTTGAGGTAAAGACAAAATAAACTTTTTATAATATCAAGTTAAAAATCCAGAAGTAAAAGAATTACCCCCTGAAACGTTTGTTATATGGGTATCACGCGCGAATTCACAAACATGTGCAAACTGTTTCAAGTCCTGGACTGTCTGAACCAAGTTTGCGACAAATGGAATTAGACACTGCTATACCCAGATTCAGATCATGAATGCAAAATAAAGTTGATAGAGTATTTCCTAATATTTCCATAAATGTATATATGTGACTATGTCACTATTCTTGATTAAAAGTTATAACTATCCAAACTAAACAGTTGAACTGACTGGTTTGCACCAGCAGTCCCGCAGTCCACTGTTTTGACTTCCAAATTTGATTTGACAAAAATTCGAATTAGGAAAAATTATAAACACCAAACCTGTAGAACTGCCTCTTCCCTTTCCATACATGTGTCACAATAAGGCAGAAGATGCTTCTACGTTGAGTTATAGCAAAATTGCTGGAACTAGTACAATGGTTGGGTCATCTGGAGCAGTTGTAGTATACTCCAAATTGCAACAGATTATCAAACTTTTCTGCCCTGATGGCTAACAGAAAAGTTGTAGAGGTCTTCACGAGCTTTCCATCCATATATGATACCATTATGTTATCTATACGATAACCAAGATTACAACCCGGCAAAGTCGAGCCAACTTCTGCCAGAAATTAAGAATCTTGATTCTATCTACCCTATCGAGTCGGAGTCCCTTTTTACGGACTCCAAACCTACCAGCATCTGATATTTGGAATTTCCAAAACATTATGCATCCATTCTGTCGTTGGGGATGGTCTAGTATCATGTTTGATACTGATGGTACTACGTACCTCACTAAATAAAATTCTATCCGGTGTATCCGGTTACGTCTATAGGTGGTTCCTATATTGTTCTCTCACAAACGGTTTCTACACGGTTTTCTACTGTAGTTAATGCTGCAAAATACAAACAATCCCTTTCACACCTTCACACCTCAAGGGCGCTACGGGGAAGCACGACAGGCAGTCACAATAATACATATGAAAATAAATGCATACGACTCTGGTCTGAGTCGCCCTCGAGCGAGGTCATGTCTCGAGGTACATGGCTGTAAATACGTCTATACAACAAAGACTCCCGTACGATCCGGCTTATACACGCTCGGACATACGTGTTTCGCATGCTCTCATAGAACATGAATGGTTCTAGAGAGGCATACTATTTGGTTATACATCACCCGACGGGGGCTCCCACTAACTTTGAAGCACGCTGGGGTACCGCGTGTCATAGGTTCTCAGAAACATTGAAAGCTTCAGGGACTCCTATTAACTTCCCATGCCAAGCCACGGAAATTTCACATACCACTTCTCGTATGCTGAGTTTACCGAGATTGATCCGCTCTCGGTGGCGTACCTTACCTCTTACCTGACGTCGGGGGGTCGTTACAGAATATAATAACACATAGTTAGTTTACCACCTTTATATCTTATACTAATAATACTCCTTATAAGGGCATATAGCTAATTCCTCAATCAAATCCTAATTTTTGAAAATATGTTCTTTTCGAGTACACTGTTCCCAATGATGCTCTGATACCATGTCTGTGGGGACCGGAATCCCGACATCCGAGGATCTCATTGGGTGGTGTAGTGCGATGCAACACCCAACAGTATACAAGAACGGAACGAGAATAAAATAAAAGATGAAGTCTTTTAGTTATCATAAAACGGAAGTTTTACAATACTAGCGGAAGGAAAGAAACATATATATCATAGCTACGCTCTCAGCACTAGCTATGCAAAAGAAAAGTCATCCATGTCGTGGATACTTCGCACTAGAAACACGCAAGTCATGGCGGCGTGCAGGGTTCCCACTCGGCTGTACACCCTGGAGGGGGTGCAGCCTCATCATCAAACCCTTCATCAATTGTATAACCTGCAAAAACTTGTTAACTGCAAACATGAGCATAAGGCTCAGCAAGACTAACCCGTCTCACTAGACATATGCAAGGGTGGACCCTAAGCATAGGTACGGTGAAGCATAAACGACTCGCCTACCAGTGGATCCTTATAATCAGGTTTTAAGTAGCAAATGACATTCTCCAAGCATGGCACATCATAGACTCCACAATCAAACAAGGAACGCTTTGCCGATGATATGACATGCCCAGAGCACATAATGCTATTACAGCTAAAGTATGGGGAAACTATAAACTTTAATTTTACCATCTCTAAGTCATACAAGGCTGCAAAGCAATTATAATTTAATAAAATATATTTTTTTTTGGCTTCTTTAGTAATTACTACGTCACGGCGCAGTGAACAAGTGGTAGTCTATTACCGCGAGGTACGGCGATTGCAATCAGGACACACCCGGGCAACACGACACATACGTCGTTCGGAAGTGTAAGCGAGTGCACCAGTACCAAAGTAACACTTCAGTACTAGTTGTATATGGCCACCTTTCACAAGAAACCCGAACACCGAGCCCGTCTCACCTCCATGAATAGAAGGTCTCCGCACGGAACACCTCATGTGTCCGCCGACCGATTTACACCTTAGTGTCCTCAACCCACCCCTATCGATGGTGAGTTAATGGGCCTCGACATCCCAGTTGTCGAGTTATGTCAGTTTATTGGATTCCAAATGTCCATTATGTCGCTGGTACAATTCAAGCTTGTCCGAAGGGGGCCGCATACAGACGGGCCTTAACTGACCAGTCAGAGCCATGCGACCAAGACCATGTCTTGCCACTTCCTATCCATCTCTGACCGTTCTTGAGTTTTAGATGTAACAGTTATTTTCTATAAATGTTATCCCAGTGTAGATGAGTGTAAATTTCTATCTCGCGAGTAGATTCCAACTACTTGACTTCTACTGGATTACCTACTACATTAGCATAGCAATTCTACACGTTGAGTGATTAACCTACCCAATTAACCAAAGGGATTGTGGGTCATGCATCTGGAGTATTCAAGCATCCTAAACGTAATGCACAATTCATATGCTAATCATCATAGTGATAAAGTAAAATTTTTTATAAATGACTTAAATGCAAACCGGGGCTTGCCTAGATGCAGGTCAGAGTTACAGTTAGTATCCGGTAGGTGTACTTCCAAGGCCTCTGGTTCCTCCTCGACTTCGGTCACTATATGATATGCATATAATATGTATATGAATGACTTTGAAAAATAATTACTACCAATACCATAATTTAATCTATGGTGATCATTATATGATAAGGACCTAATTGGCTGTGGAACTTTGACGGTAGATACTAGGGAATACGATAGAATCTCTTGCAAAGAACAGGATATGATCAAAGTATTTTGTTGTCGTTAAAATTATGGCAAGCAATAAACTTCCAAAATTTTAGAGAATAAACTGTAGCTTGAACATAGCTGCCAGTTGATAATCATGATAGAGGAAATTGTCCTGGTTCTAGCAATATTTGTTTTATAAATTTCTAAGACTTGGTGAAGGAGTTATGGAATTTCAAATTTGGCAAGAATTTCTGGAATTATTTTATAATTGAATTTTTAGCCTTTCAATTAATATTCAGTTTGCAACTGAATTAAGACAAGGAGATTAGGTCAATTAAATCAAAGCTTTTTAAAGGAACTAGTGTATGACTAATTGAAGGCTCACTCCAAATTTGGGACATAATAAAGCAACTGAACATCTGTAAAAATTCAATAAATGAAAAAGGTAATTGAGCTATACAGAGGGTTATACTGGTGAAATGGCTCCCAAACTTTTTCTGGTAGTCAAGAATAGGACAGTTTATTTTATGTGAATTTTGGGGATTTTTTCAGTGGCAAGTTCATCTGGAAAAATTGTATTTGCATTTGGAAAGATTGTTTCCTACAGAATTTATACATGAGTTTCACAGAACCTAATTGGTACTGTCAAAAACTAGAGCTCAAGGGCTTTCAAACAAAATTTGTTTGAATATTTTTGGAGCAGTCTACAGAGAGATATTGATTTTTAAACTTTGGAAATGGTTCTGCACAAAATGGGGAATTTCAGCTTTTAAATTTGGCGCCAGGGCCCACTGGATTTAAAATCATCCAATCAGGGGCTAGCCACACCGGGGGCCATAAATATTCCCACGCAGTCACATTAGATCCCTGGCCACAGATTGATCCGGTGCCTTTGCACTAGCTGGCAAGTGGGACCCGCGTACCCAGCCTTCTTCAACCTCGGGCAACGCCTCGGGCGGCGGCTTTCTCACCGGCGCGCGGCGGCGCTTTCGCCAGCGATAGCTCCTGGCCCACGGGAGGCTTCGGTACTCACCGCCCCACCTTATTTTCGCGTGGGGAACACGCTGGACTAACTCCCGACGGCGAGGGGTGACCGAAGAACCATTCCCGACTGCGGCGGCGGGTGTTAGGGTTTTGGTGATGTGGAGACCCTGGATTCCCTAGCTAAATCTCTCGTTTGAAAGCTCAGGAAGCATTGTGGATGCATGGGAAAGGTTTTAGGAGGGTCTAGAGCTCGTGCCATAGCCGGAAACAGCGAGTTCGAGGGTGAACCGAGCTCCATCAATGGCGGAAGGGGAAAAATTGAAGAACTTGCTAATTAGTTGATGATTCTTTCTGATTTTTGGAGGGAAGGTGCACTAGGGTACATAGATCATGTCGTCTAACTGGATCAAAGAAATTTTGTGCATACAATCGGAATTAAACCGACGAACTAGCCACGAAGCTATAAAAGTGCTTCGGAAATTTACGGAATACAGAAGCTAGTATGCACGATAGGAATTCAAACTTAGCCAGAAGCTGCACGAGGTCATTGTGCACCTTTTTGCTATAGACTGCAAAGGATGGTGATGCTTGTATCGACGGCGAGGCTGCACGGCGTCGGGCGGCACGGGGGTGATCGCGGCGGCGAGGAAATGGCGTGGCGCGATGAAAGGTGAATCGGGGATGGACTCTGGTCGACGGGGGGTTATTTTATAGCCTTCACCGCGGTAGATAAGGATGCTGGGGGGCAGTTGGAGGCGACCGACGGCCGACGGCGCGCTGGCTGCATGCAGCATCGCGGTGTCGCCCTGGGAAAGAAAACAGAGGCGGTTAAACGGTCTCACCGACTGATATGTGGGCCCCACCACTCTCCCTTATCCCTTCCTCTAAATTCTAGCTCAAACATTGTCCAAAAATTCCCATGTACTGGCTGGGCCCGATGTTTTCTTCTTTGGAGTGCAAAAACGGCCGTAGTCATGCCTCTGTCCCGGCGAGATGTTCACAGCGCTCGATTTTTTTGTTCAAATTATTTGTGCCCTCCTATTATGTACTAGGTTATGCAACTCAGTACTCACTTTCTTGGCCAGCTCGAGTCTCCCTGACAGAGTTTCCGTCGTTCCCGCGCATGCCAATCCTCTGTTCTCCATCGACATGTTCTACGCCTGCAGAAATCCAAGCAAAACTGGTGCTTGTGTTTGTTTTTTTTTTGTGCTTGACTACTCCTTAAAGTATTGCACAAATTTCTGATCAATTCCCTGACCAAATCGTGTGAGGACCGGGGTCCACACCTTCCAGGAATCGCAGAGGGTGGTGCCGCGCGATGCTGCACCAAACAACACACATGAAAATAACACGACAAAATACAAAGTTTTATTTATATAAACAGCGGAAGTGTTTTACAATACAAAATATACAGCGGAAGTAATATTCATAGCTAAATCTCAGCCTAGCTATGCAAAAGTGCAGCTGTCCAACCTGGGGACGCTACACACTAGCAGCACACAACAATCACAGCGGCGTGCAGGGCTCCCACTCGATGGTATACTCCGACAGGGGCATCGCCTCGTCTTCGGACCCTTCCTCATACATCTCACCTGCAAACAACTTAATATAGCAACCGCGAGCATGAAGGCTCATCATGACTTAACTGTCTCACCTAAACATGGAACTCTACATGCAGGGATACTTAACATAGGCATAGATATTGCAGTAAATGACTTGCCTACATGTTGATCCTTAGTTTTCAAGTTATTAAAAGCAGCTTACAAGTCTAATAAAAGTAACTTTAGTGATCATATTTGACAGAAATCAATGTTTCAAAACAATTATGATTCAATACATCATATTGTCCTGACTTCTTCAGTATTTACTACGTCACAGCACAGTAAACAAGCGGTACTCAAATAACCGCAAGGGACGGTGATTGCAATCAGTAGACATCCAAATAACACGTCACGTACACCTGTGCCTAAGAAGTGTGCCGTGCTCCTCACCACGTCATACGCAGCAACATCTCACTAGAAACTCAAACGCCAAACCGGTCCCACCATTGCGGGCACAAGGTCCCCGCATGGAGCGTGTCTTTTCCTGCCGGCCAATTTACACCTTGCTGCCCTAAACCCACCCCTATTGACAGTGGGCTATTCCTCGACATCCAAGTTATCGAGTTACATCGGTTTCCTGGGTTCCATATGCCTAGTATGCATCCGGTACAGTTCAAACTTGTCCAGCAGGGCCGCACACGGATCGGCCCTCATTCGACACAAGCAGGGCTATGCATGTGAGACCACGTCTCGCTGCATCCTACCCGCTGCTTGGTCTCAATTTCATATTCATAAACAATTCTTTGATCAAATCTTTCCCGTGGGATAAGATCCTATCTCGCGAGTAGATTCCAACGACTCAACTTCTACCGGATTCCTGAAAACTTAAGAATGGCATTTTCTACTCGTTGGGCTGTGAACCTACCCAATACTCCATGGGAGTTGTGGGTCATGAGAGTGGAGTAACAAGCACCATAGCCCTAATGCTCAAAACTCATCCTAGACATATGTGATACAAATAGAATATTTGAAATATCACTTAAATGCAAACCGGGGCTTTTCTGGCTGCGAGTCAAAGGCATAGTTAGCTTCTGGAAGAATACTCTCCAACGGCTCCAGCTCTGGCTCCTCCTCGATCTCGGTCGCTATATGATATGCAATATATGAAGTACATGAGTGATATAGAAACTATAGAAAAGATCTTATAACCACTGATCAAGTAAAAAAAAAAGATTTTAATTGGATTTGGGATTTTTACAGTAGACACTACGTTCTATGAGGAAGTTCTGGACCAAAAAATTGAGATGTTCAAGGAAGCTTGTTGTCTCTAAAATTCCAACAAGTAAAAGCCTTCTCTGAAATTTGGTTTTAATTCTGGAGCTTTGTCATTGACAACAGTGCATGATTTTGGTATAGGAGGTCCTTCTGGTTCTGGGAAAATAGGTTTCACATTTTTGAGCTTTCTACAGGGAGGAATTGATTTTACAAATTTGGGGAAAATTCTGGAAATGTTTCTGTACATTTCACAATTTTCCAACTATATAGACATTTGAAATACAGATCCAACCAGTAAATGAAGTCTAATGAAATTGAAATTGTTACTGGAGATCAAGTGAGTTTTGGAGAGTGTCCTGACCAAAATTGGGAATTTTCCAATTAGCAGAACAGGGGTAATTAATTTTCCAAGCAGTTAGCTCAATGGAATTAATTTTGAAAATTCTTGGACTTTCATGTCCAACAAATTGCACCACTGCAAAGTTGAGATCAACATGAGTCTACCATTGATTTATTGGAAATTATTTGGGCAATTCTTCTAGGAGTAATTGATTTTAGAAGTTTGATGGAAGTCTGGAATTAAATAGAAAAGGAAATGTTTGAGTTAATCAACTGGGCCACACTGTTTAAAATGACCCAACCACGGCTGGGACACACATGGGCCACATGGTTTACCCCGTGCAGCTGCATCTGATCCCGTGGCCATAGGGGATCCGACGAGGGAAAAACAGCCGCTGACCGGTGGGACCCGCGCGGCTTCTTCTACCTCGCGACGTGACGCTCGGCCGCGGCGGCGCTACGCCGGCGAGCTCGCCGGTTTGGCTTTCCGGGCCTTCTCTCTACCTCGAACTCGCCGTTTAACCATTTTCCAGGGTGCTGAGCACGAGGAAGAGGTCGCCGAACGCCGGCAATGCCAGGAACACTGTGCACGATGGCGGAGGCGGAGCTAGGGTTTCGGCGATGGTCGGAATCGCTCGGAAATGGCGCATGCACCTGGGGGAAAAGCTGGGAATGTTCCTGGGAGCATGTGGAAAACGATTTGGAGGTGCAATAGGATTGAAATGGTTGACATGGTCGACTTCGACGGCGGAGCGATGGGCTTTTCCCTGGCGGCGGGGAAAACATGAATCGCTCGGCCTTCACTCGATTAATTCCGTTGATGCTTGGCAGAGGGGTGAGCTAAGAGGTATGGATCAGTATCCATGGACGAATTAAAGGATGGTTGCACATAGAGAGCGAATTGAATGTAGAAGCTAGCTAGTTCATGGACAACGGCCGAAAGCAATACTTGAATCACATGCTCGATAGGCGATGAATCGAAGAAAGGTTTTTACTGTGAGAAGGGTGGTGTCTTGGCGATCCTATTTGCTTCTAGGAGCAGCCCAAGAGATGGTCTGTGGCATCGGCTTGGCGGGGAGGTAGCAGCGTCCTCACGGCGGCCGAACAGCGGCGCTGGCAAAACTGCAAAAACCGCCTTGTAGCCGACAAAACAAAGAACCAAAAGCTTGAGAAGGTAGGAGGTAAGCTTATGCACCAATTTGCTGTTGGGAGGATAAAGAGATTCAACCGGGATTTTGAGCTTGTCGGGCGAGCAGGGAGATGGCGGTGAGTTGCGCTCGGGAGCTAAGAACGAACAGGGTTCTTCCCCTTCGGCCAGATAGGTGGAGATATAGATGAATAGAGAGGAGGGGGGACACGCAAATGCGTTGCCACACAGCTGCTTGCCGACGGTGAGCTGTTGGCCACACCGAGCGTCGAACGGCGGGGAGTCAGGGAAAACGGAGCACTCACGTAAATGTCCCTCTGACCAGTGGGTCCCACCGTCCCCATCCTCATCCCTTCTCTGCAACTTCAATTCTCCAACCTAGATTGATCCAAAAATTCCATATTTTTGTGGAGAGGCCAATTCAAATGTGTAGATTCATAATCTTGAGTTTGATTTCTGATTTGGACAAGTTTCGGATGAAATTAAATTTAAATTTTAATTTGAATGGATTTCAATGGACCCACTGAATTAAATTGCAAATGTGCTTCAAAAATTTTGCAACTTTGCAGAGAGGCTATTTGGAATATTTGGAATTTCATGGTGAACTCAGATTTCTATTTTTGCAAAGTTTGAACAGGAGCAAAATCTGAATTTTTAAATTGCATTCAGATGTTTGAATTGGTTTGATTTTTCAGTTTCCAGTTTCATTTCATTTTCCCATTCCAATTTTACATTCTCCTGACTTTGTACTTTGAATTTAGGGCTTTTACAGATCGTGTCTTCCCGGCGATGAATTTGATGATCTCGTGGCCGCCATGCCGCTGGTTCCTTTTTTCCCGGCCATCGAGCATCGTGTTCCCGGTGTTTCAGCCCACGTCGCGCACCACCATGGAACCTTCAGGTTTGCAGTCTCATGCTCTTCTCTTACTCAATCACCTTCTCCTGTTATCCACCGCAGCTGTCGGGTTAGGCGAAGGTTGCCGGCAGGCCACTTAGAACAGCAGCGAATTTCATCAAAATTCTTTATCGATGATCAACTTCGCCTCATTCCAGTCCTGCAGCACCTTATAAACTTTTTTGCTCATCCATCATTGCAACCAAATTAGAAACATGTGGACTGACAAATTAGACAAGGAAAAATTCCCCATTTCGGCTGAAACCCTAGGTGACCATCAAATTGATCTTTGCAGTGATTTACACCTTGAATTGAGCCCAATTACTCGTTTCTGAGGTCATGGCGGTGCTCCTCATGAAAATCATGAGCGGATTATGCCCATTCCATGGCAGAGCCACAGCGCCGTCCTGGCCTTTGCCGCTGCCATCACCGACAGCACAGCTCTGGCCACCTCTGGCTAGTTCCGTCACCACCATTGGAATCGCCATACGAAGCCACTTTGGAGACACTCGGAGTGGTGAGTGTTGGGGCACGGCAACCCCACGCCGGCAAGGCGCCGCCGATGGGCGGCCGTGCGCCGCCATCCCAAGGTTGGGGATGACAGGCGGACCCCACTGGTCAGCTTATTTCCCCTCACCCGTCGGGATCCTATGTGGCCGAGTTATTCCCTGTGGCTGCATTGATTAGTCATATGGCCCCAGGTGTTGCTTCACTGTCAATGGACGGTTTATGCCGTGGCCCCACCAGTCAGCTTAGTCAAACATTTTGCTTTAGAAAAATTATTCCCAAATTTGGTGCAAAATTAGAAATTCAATATCTCCTACATTACTTGTCCAAAAATTCCCAAATAAATTTTGTTAGAGCCAGGGTGATCTGTACTTTCAAGTGGTGCACTTGGATCTATATGAAAGTCAATAATTTGTCCTCAATAATTATATGAAGCAAACTGTTATTTAAATTAATTACTGGTGCTCTTTCATTCAAAAAATACCAAACGTGGCCATATCATTCCAAATAACTCTCCGAGTTGCATTAAAAGTTTCAGTTCCATTTGAGTCGATTTGAGTAGACAAATGGTGTTTCCAATCTATATGTACCTGAAAATTCCAAAATGTCCAGAAACTTTTTCAGCAAATTATACAAACTTGTAGATTCAATATCCCACAGTATAATGCTTAGAAAATTATGAAACCAATTTTTTTGAGTCTCTATTGACCTCCTCTAAACAGAACACCCACTTTTGGCCATGATAAAGTCCCAGATTTTCCATGAAAATTCTGGGAAGGGTTTATATACACTGAATTTTATACAACAGACTTCCATGAACTAAGCCCAATTTTGGCCAGAACCTCACCCATAGTACCTAGTGTCCTATGTAAAATTTACGGAACCAGTGGCCATTATTTTATATATCTAACTATGTTCTTTTCAGTTATATAATAATACCAATATTGATTCACTTGCATTATTCTTTGCATATTGAATAGTTGCCGAGCTCGAGGAGACCCCTGAGCCACTGGAAGTCATCAATCCGGAGGCTAACATTAATCCCATCTCGCAGCCAGGCAAGCCCCGGTTTGCATTTAACAGCATTTTAAACTTTGATTTATATCACAGTATATGGGTTAGTATGTGTTGGTACCATGCGTACCTGGTATCCCATAATGCCACAAGAAAAGCTAAGGATTTCTCCCCATTCAAGATGAAGACCTATAAAGGCCACACGAGTTGCACAGTACTGGACCCGCCTCGCTTGTTTGGGTAGCTCCGACAGTGACACGTGTATCACAAGGCCGGACCTAACACCCCTCATAGGGAAGCTCCGGCCCTGCCTGGTGTTCAGTAACCCCGGACCTAACCCCCAGTAGAGGGAAGCTCCGGTGCTACCACGTGTATAGTGGCTCTGAACCTGCCTTCCCATGATGGGAAGCTCCGGAGCCACCACGTAGCGAACCTCTGGAGCTAGGACTTCAACGGAACACAGAGAGATCTCCAACGTCTCGGACCTTCAAGGGAATTATTGCTACAGTTACAAGGCCTGATTATGTGTCATTAATATAATATTAATGACGCATGATCAGAAGACCCTTAATACCAGTAACGCTGCCATTAAGGTGCGTTATCACACTATTAAGGTGCTTAAACACACTTAAATTGTGTATAGGCGATAATAACCGTCGGGGCCACCTGTCTGGCCAAGCAATTGATGTAACAGCCATCCGTTAGATTATAAAAGGGATGCAGCTGCACGATACTGATAACTAAGGTCATACGCACGCAAGCACCAGTGAATCCCGAATACAACAACACGCACCCCATGGAGTAGGGTATTACGCTCAGGCGGTCCGAACCAAGTAAGTCCTCTATGTCATCATCTTGTCTAGAATCTTCGCGTGCCCAAACCGATACAAGAACCTCTACGAGCTACAATTTAGTAGTACCGGGGAAGTGTCGTTCATACAATTCAACATTTGGCGTGCCAGGAAGGGGGCGCCTGAGATCTCAAGATGTTGAACTCCGCCGTCGGATCATCCAACGGCAATAACACTGAGCAGCCTACTGGAGGGAATCCTTCCAACATCCAACAGCCAGTAGACACCGTTGCCCCGGCGGGCGTCATGCCACCACCACCACTGTCTGTTCCAGCAAACAATGTTGGACATCAAGATGGAGTACTCGCGTCGATCACGAGCATGCGCTAACTGCTACGCGTACTCTACTCCAATGTCAACCACCTCCAGGAGCACCCCAGGGTGCGATGAAGCATTGGAGGGTTGATGTTGAATATCTGGTTGCAGCGGCAGCCGATGGCTTTAGTAACCAGGATCCTGCTCCTTCGGGGCAGGCACCTTCATAGCACCGAATCTTGTCAGGAAGACTTGGTCCACAAGCTTCACAGCACAGGAGACGTGTTGAATCCCAACAGGAGGCCTTGCTGCCCTCCGGGCACATCACACCCACACTGCGTCGAGACTTTTGATGCATGACCCGCGGTTAGAGCTTGATCGCTGCTACAGACAGCAGGATGGCCGCGTCCACATTGAGCGTGCTCACGAAAGGCGGGAGGCTCGCGAAAACCCTCCTCCATTGGGAGTAGGGGGCCGCTATTCAGCCTTGGACATGCATCTACGCATGGTCCGCTTGCCCCAGAAGTTCCAGCCTCATCTGCCACAATAATTCGACGGGACTGTCAACACTGTAGAATTCCTTCAAATCTACTCCACGCTATACTTGCTGCGAGGGGCAATGAGGTCGTGATGGCCAACTACTTCCCGGTGGCTCTGACTAGGACGCTAGGTCCTGGTTCATGAGCCTCCCGCCTGACTCCGTCAACAGTTGGGCAGGGCTATGCCAACAGTTCATCGCCAAGTTCGGGAGCTCCTACACATGACAAGGCATCAAACTGGACCTGTTTGCTGTGATGCAAACACCGGGAGAATCGTTGCGGTCCTTTATCCAGCGATTTTCTCAGGTACGCAATACCATCCCTTCTATCTCGAATTCTTTTGTTATCATGGCACTCAAAAAGGGTGTTTGGGACAAGAAGTTGATGGAGAAGCTGGCGACAAAAGAAGTCACCAGTGTCACAGAGCTCTATAGCCTAGCTGACAAGTGCGCCATAGCTGCGGAGGGCCATGAGATGCACTCCAAACATGCTCTGGAGGTCAACAAAAAGTCCTCCATGGCTCAAGCCACTACCTCCGGTATTGGAAAGAAGAAGAAAAAACCCAACGGAAAGAAAAAGTCGTCGGTCGGCGCCCCAACTACTGCGACTGCTGCAGCTCCGGGTGGCCGGGGGCCACGCCCCGAAAAACGACCTCGACCTTCGTGAGAAGACAGCGACAGTTCCAAGATGTGGTGTCCAATCCACAAGACAGACAAGCACAATTTGGAGGATTGCCGAGAGGTCCAGAACCTTGTCTAGCGCTACAACAAGTGTCGAGAAGAAGCTTATTTCCGTCAATGAGAAAAAAGCCAAAAGTCGACGAAGCTCCGACTGAAACAGAGCTAGGCTTCCAGGACCCCAAGAAGGTCCTGAAGGTTGTCTACAACACAGTCGACGACGACTCTGATGTCTCCGACAATGAGCGTCGGAAGACCTTGAACACCATCTATGGTGGTTCATGGGACATCACTTCTCGCCGCGTCCTCAAGACAATGCGGCGGGACATGGCCGCTGCAGCTCCAACTGCCAAAGCGGAACCTCATCGGAAATGGATGGACATTCCTATCACCTTCGATGCTACAGATTTCCCTACAAACATTGTCAGAGCTGGCCAATTGCCATTGATTGTGTCTCCTACCATCAACAATGTCCAGCTCTACCATGTTTTGGAGGACGGAGGTGCGGAGTTGAACCTCCTGAGGTATGAAGCCTTCATCAAGCTCCAGCTCTGACCCTCATACCTTCACCCCTCATGACCTTTCACAGGGGTAGGTCCAAGAGCCATCAGCCCTCTCGGATCCATTACAATCCTAGTGACCTTCGGGATTTGGGAGAAGTACCGGACCGAGAAGCTGGTCTTCGACGTCGCTCATATCATTCTGCCCTTCAACGCCATTCTGGGTAGGCCTGCCCTGTACAAATTTATGGCCACGGCACACTACGGCTACCTGCTGTTAAAGATGCCAACACCTTTCAGTGTCCTTTGGATCTGCGGATATTGCACTGTAGGAGTTACTGCAGTGGAGGAGCTCCATGCACTTGCCACGGTGCAAGAAGGAACCTCCAGCAAAGAGCTAACTGCCCAACCTCTGAGCACTCGTCATCGAGGCTCGACCTCTGCACCACGTGCACAACCAAGCGCTGACACCAACATTCCCATCAAAGTCGTCCAAATCGGGTTTGATGCTGCCCAAACCGTCTGCATATCGGGAGGTCTAAACAACAAATAGGAACTCGCGCTCATAGCTTTCCTCCAGGCAATGTTGACGTGGTTGCCTGGCAACCGTCACAAATGCCTGGGATCCATAGGGAGGTGATTAAGCAAAATCCGAAGATTTATCCTGACGCACGGCCAATACACCAGACGCCCCGGAAGCAATCAATTGAAATGCAGAACTTCATCTGACAGGCGATTAGGAAGCTGCTCAAAGCTGGTTTCATCCGGGAGGTTCATCACCCAAAATGGTTGGCAAACCCAATCATCGTACCCAAGGCCGGTGGGAAGCTTCAGATGTGTATCGACTACACCACCTTAAATAAAGCATGTCCAAAAGATCCATTTCCACTACCTAGAACAGACCAGATAGTGGACTCCACCTCCGGGTGTGAGCTATTGTGTTTCCTAGATGCCTACTCTGGATATCATCAAATCCAAATGTCTAGGGAAGAAGAAGAGCATACTGCCTTCATAACCGTAGATGGATTGTACTGTTATACTGCTATGCCATTTGGTCTCAAAAAATGTTGCTTCAACTTTTGTGCGAGCTATGCACAAAACCTTTGGAGAGCTGATCAGGGACATGGTGGAGGTGTATGTCGACGACATCGTCGTGAGGATCAAGAACAAGGAGTCACTCCTTGACAACTTGCAAGCTGTCTTCGACAAGATTCGCATCATGTGCACCAAGCTGAACCCGGACAAGTGCATCTTCGGGGTTAGCTCCGGGAAGCTCCTAGGTTTCTTGGTGACTCATCGAGGAATTGAGGCGAACCTGGCGAAAACCAAAGCTATTGAAGATATGCTGCCCCCAGTTCGCATCAAGGACGTCAAAAATCTAACTGGATGTCTAGCTGCGCTCCACTGTTTCATCTCAAGACTACCGGAGCGTGCACTTCCCTTCTTCAAGCTGATGAGGAACACCGGGCCATTTCAATCGTCAAAAGAAGTAGAAAAGGCATTTCAAGAGCTGAAGCAGCTTCTCACCACACTACCAATCTTTGAAGCTCCAAACCCTGGTGAGCCTCCACTGTTTTACATTTCTGCAACTACAGAAGTTGTCAGCATGGTCCTGGTCGCAGAAGGACCGGAACCACATCGAGTTCCGGAGCCCAGACCCCTCCGGGAGGGTCCGAAGCTACCCGAAGGCAAGCCTAGATCCCATCCCCCCAGGCATGGATCTTCAATGTGAAATGTTAGAAGATCAACCTCTCTCATCTGAAGGAGTTCACATGGCTGATGAAGAAGTTCTGGAAGCCTCCAGGAGGGTCCGTGAGGTTCTGGACCGTCCAGCGGCCAGTGTACTTCATTTGTTAAGTACTTTATGAAGCCAAGACCCGATACATTGAGGTACATAAGCTGCTTTACACAGTTCTTATTGCCTCAAGGAAGCTTCATCATTAATTCCAGGCCCACAAGATATCAGTGGTAACTTCTTATCCACTGCGTGCTATTATGCATAATCCTAATTTTAATGGGAACATTGCCAAGTTGGCACTGGAGCTGGCAGAATTTGATCTTGAATTCCTACATTGACAAGCTATAAAGAGTCAAGCTTTGGTTGATTTCGTGGCGGAGTGGACTCCTTCTCCATCAAATCCCCGGGGCCCCATTAAGCAGAAGTTGGAACTTAAGGTCCCGGTCTTCACTGAGCCTAATTGGACCCTCTACTTCGACAGCTCCCTGCAGAAGCAGGGGGCCGGAGCTAGAATCCTTCTCCTTGCTCCGACCGGCGATAAGGACAAATACATGATTCACCTTGGCTTCAAGGTGACTAACAACATGGCGGAGTATGAATCTCTCATCTATGAGCTCAAGGTGGCACTATCCTATGGTGTCAAGTAGCTGTTGGTAAACGGTGATTCATAGCTCATCATAAAACAAGTCATAGGTGAATGGTTTTGTAACAGCAATCAACTAGTCGCTTATCTCCTTGAAGTCCAGAGGTCCCAGAAGGACTTCGAAGTCTTGGATCTCCACCATGTTCAATGTCTTCACAATGCTGAAGCCGGCAAACTCTCGATGAAGGCTTCAATAGGAGCTTCGACTCCGGACGGAACTTTAGTCTGGAGATTGTCAAGACCAACAGCTCAGTCTGCCGAACAGTCGGTCACTATATGATATGCAATATATAAAGTACATGGGCAATATAGAAACTATATAAGAGATTTTATAAATACTAATCATGTATGTAAATGATTTTATTTGGATTTCGTATTTTTACCGTGGACACTAGGATCTATGATGAAGATCTGGACAAAAAATTGGAGATGTTCAAGGAAGCTTGTTGTCTCTAAAATTTTAACAAATAAAAGATTTCTCTGAATCTTGGTTGTAATTTTGGAGCTTTGTCATGGCAAAAAGTGGATCGTCATGGTAGAGGGGGTCTCACTGGTTCTGGTAAAATTTGTTTCACATTTTTCTAAGCTTCCTACATAGAGAAACTGATTTTACAAGATTGGGGAAAAAGCTGAAATGGTTACTGTACTTTTCCCAATTATCAGTTACATAGAGATTTCGACACTGATCAACCCAGCAAAAGAAGTCCAATGAACTTGAAATTTTACTAGAGATCAAGGGTATTTTTATGAGTGTCCTGATCAAATTGGGAATTTTCCAATTAACAGAACAGGAGTAATTAATTTCCCAAGCCATTAGCTCCAAGGAACCAGTTATGAATATTCTGGGAGTTTCATGTACAAAAAATTGTGTCACTGCAAAGCTAGGATCAATATTAGTCTACCAGAATTTATTTGGAAATTTTTGAGCAAATCTACTAGGAGAAATCGATTTTTGAAGTTGGTTCAAATTCTAGAATTAATTTCCAATGGGAAAATTCAATTAAATCAGCCTGGCCCCACTCATTTAAATTGGGCCAATCAAAGCTGGGCCGCACTTAGGGCCACGGGGTTAACCCGCGCAGCCGCACCAGATCCGAAGCCATAGTCGATCCCGCGCGGTGGAGATACGTCGCTGACACGTGGGGCCCATCGTCTTTGTCTACCTCTTGCAAGGGGGCGGCGCTCCTCGCCATTGCGTCGACCTCCTCCCGGCCCAGTCTTGACCACCTAACCCTAGAATCGACCGTGCAAGATGATGGTGGGGTCCAATCGTGGCGGCGACGGCCAGAGATGGCGACGCGACGACGGCGGTGGAGCTAGGGTTTTGGCGATGGTCGGAATTGCTCGAGGGTGGCGCAAGAAGCTCGGGGAAAGGTTTGGAACTTTCCTAGGAGCATGGGGAAGATTACTACAGGGAGAACAAGGGATGAAATTGCCAGCAAAGTCAACTTTGATGGTGGACCGACGGGATACTTCGTGGCAGCGGGGAAAACTTGAATAGCTCAATCATTACTCGATTGTTTCCACTGATTCGTGGAAGAGGGGTGCGCTAGGAGATAGTGAGCATACTACCTACTGGATTAAGGTTCGGTTCTACCTAGAAACCAAATCGAAGTGGAGACCTAGTTTCGAGGTTATGAACATGCTGTCGGGGAAGCTGGAAATATGAACTCGATAAAGGACAAAATGACGCACGGTCTTCACCCTAGTCTAAAATGGGTGCAGGCGCACCTTTTTGTAGTTGATGGTGAAGCACGAAACAGCCTATAACCTTGGCTCCACGGTGATGCAGAGATGGTCCGACGGCGGGACAACGACGATGTTCGCGAAACATTAAAATACCGGCAAAATAGTGAGCAAAAAGACGAGCTAAGGGGTGGAGATGATAGAGCCTGGCCTTGGCACCATCTTTGATTTTTGCATCGAAGAGAAAAGAGGTAGGATCGAGCTGCTCACCCCGGAGAGAAGGAAGGCGGTGGTGCTCTATTTTTCACGGAACGAAAGAACGACGAGTGGCGCTGGCTCTAGTCGATGGCGTGGGGGAATGAGTTTGGGGAGGGGATGAGGATGCCTTAAATCCATTTTGCCACCGAGCTGCTTGCCTGGGTGCTTGGAAATCGCAGTGTCGAGTTCTCTCAACATTGAAGCGCGGGGAGAGAAGAGAGGGTGCGTTGCACGTACTAGAGACACTGGACAGTGGGTCCCACAGCCCCTTCATCTCAATCCTCTCTATTCTTTCAATTCACCTACCAAACAAATATCCAAAAATGCTAGATTTTTGTGGAAGGGGCAATTTAAATTTTGATATTATGATTCTGACATTGAATTTCAAATTTGGACAAATTTCAGATGTAATTCAAATTCAGTTTTAAATTGAATAGAATTCAATGGAGCCACTTAATTAAATAGCAATGAGCTTCAAAAAATTTGAAACTTTGCAGTGAGGCTATTTAGAATATTTGGGATTTAGTGGTGAGCTCAGATTTTTATTTGGCAAAGTTTCAACAGGAGGTAGTTTTTAATATTTAAATTCCCTCCATTAAAGTTTGAATTGGTTTGATTTTTAATTGCCAATTTGATTTATTTTTCCCCATCAAATTTCAATATCTCCCATCTGACTTTGCACTTTGAATTTAGGGCTTTTGCATTCCTCCCTCCTTAAGAGAATCTCGTCCCGAGATTACAAACAAGAGAGACGGAGGTAGAAAGATTGCCGGATATGCAATGATAATAACTCCGAATAGTTTGATCGGCGATAGTCCTCGCTTTCCCGTGTCACTTCCTCAGCGGTATGGTTGCTCCACAAGACTTTGTAGGAGTACAAAGTTTGGTTTCTGGTGGTGCAAGTATTTTCATCAATAATCCGGATCGGATACTCAGAATAGGTGAGATCCGGTTGGAGATCCTCAATGTCTTCTGTGCGGATTTAAACTGAGGATTTAAGAAATTTCCGAAGCTGAGAAATGTTAAATACATTATGAACTCCTGAAGGTGATGCCGGTAACTCCAAACGATAGGCCACGGGTCCACATTTTTCAATGACGGCGAACGGACCGATGAATCGTGGAGCAAGCTTTCCCTTCACTCTGAAACGATGAATCCCATTCATCAGAGAGACACGGAGATAAACGTGGTCGCTGATGTTGAAGTGGAGAGGTCGACGTCTTTTATCCGCAGAGCTTTTCTGACGAGATTGAGCAGCCTTGAGATTGGCTTGGATCACTCGTACTCACTCTTCGGCTTCATTTACAACATCATTCCGTATATATCTCGCTCGCCAGATTCACACCAGATGAGTGGTGTGCGACATTTCTGGCTGTAGAGGGCTTTATACGGCGCCATCTTGATGCTCGCTTGATAGCCATTGTTGTATGAGAACTCTGCCAACGGTAAATGATCATCCCGATTTTACCGTGGTGGATGGCCCAAGCGCGTAGCATATCTTCAAGAATTTGATTCACCCGCTCAGTTTGACCATCAATTTGCGGGTGGTATGCAGAGCTTCAGATCAGTTTTGTCCCCAATGATGTGTGTAGCTGCTCCCAAAAACGAGCAATGAACAGCGCACCGTGATCAGTAATAATCGTCCGGGGAACTCCTTGCAAGCACATGACTCTTGCAATATACAATCCCACATACTTCTTGGCGATGTAGTTTCTATGTACAAGGATGAAATGAGCTGATTTGGTTAGTCGATCAACTATCACCCAAATTGAATTATGCTTGTGGAATGTGAGAGGCAAACCGACGATGAAATCCATACTAATGTCCTCCCATTTCCACGTCGGATTTTTCAATGGTTGCAGTTGTCCGGCCTTTCTCGTGTGGTAGGCTTTCACCAGCCGACACATATCACACTCCGATACGTACTTTGCAATTTCTCTCTTCATCCGTGTCCACCAAAATCTGGGTTTCAAATCTTGGTACACCTTGTTGCTGCTCGGATGAATAGAGTACTTGGATAAGTGAGCTTCATCCAAGATTTTCTTCTAAAGTGTTGTGTCACGGGGTACCACGATATGGTCCTTGAACCACAGGGTACCATGTTCATCACTTCAGGAGCACATCATTTCCCCATTCTCCATTTTCCTCCGAATGTGCGACATACCCACGTCTTTCTTTTGAGCCTCCATAATCTCCTCTCGTATGGTAGGGATGAGAGCAATATTATATGGCGCTCCATAGGGAACCAAGTATAAAATTGGCTCGTCCTCTTCCATCGGAGTGATGGACAGACTGTTGACGTGAGACTTGCAGCTCAGCGCGTCGGCAACTACATTCGCCTTGCCGGGATGGTAATGAATTTCAATCTCATAATCTTTGATCAGTTCTAACCATCTTTGCTTCCACATATTCAGCTCCTTCTGAGTGTAGATATATTTCAGACTCTTGTGATCGGTGTAGAGGTGCACTAAATTTCCGAGTAAATGATGCCTCAGTATTTTCAAAGCGAGCACCACGTCAGCAAGTTCAAGGTCATGAGTTGGATAATTCTGCTCATGTTTTCGGAGCTGCCGTGAGCCATATGCAATCACAAGGCCGTCTTGCATTAATACACAGCCGAGACCAATGTCGGACACATCACAATAAACGTCGAAAGATTTGGTCATATCCGGCTGAGCTAGCACTGGGGCTGTTGTGAGATGTTTCAGCAATGCTTGGAATGGATCCTCACATTCCTTGCTCTAAATATATTTAGTCCCCTTTTTCAGGAGCTCTGTCATTGGTTTAGCAATTTTTGAGGCGCTCGGAATGAACCTCCGATAATATCCTGATAACGCGAGGAAATTGCGAACTTTGTGGACGGACGTTGGAGACTTCCATTTCAGCACTTGTACAATTTTGCTTGGATCTACAGCGATGCCCTCCGCTGAAATAATGTGACCAAGAAATGGTACTTGTTTGATCCACAACTCACACTTGCTGAATTTTTCATAAAGCTTGTGACCTCGCAATCGTCGGAGCACGATATGAAAGTGTCTTGTGTGTTCTTCTTATGATTTTGAATAAACCAGAATATCATCGATGAAGACCACGACAAACTTGTCCAACTCCGGCATGAAAACAGAATTCATGAGATACATGAAGTGATCCGGCGCGTTGGTATGTCCGAACGACATGACGAGATATTCATAGAGCCCGTATCTCGTTGAGAATGCCGTCTTCGGTATATCCTCCGGTCGGATTTTTATTTGATGTTATCCGGACCGAAGATCCGTCTTTGAAAATACTTTAGCACCCACTAATTGATCGAATAAAATTTTGATGCGCGGTAGTGGATACTTGTTCTTGATCGTCACGGCATTGAGTGGACGACAGTCCACACATAGTCATAATGTCTTGTCATTTTTCTTCACAAATAATGCGGATCAGCCCCAAGGTGATGAACTTGGGCGTATGAGACAATTGTCCAGCAGGTCCTTCAAATGCTCCTTAAATTCCTCCAACTCATTTGGTGCCATCTTGTTCGGCCTTCGAGAAATAGGCATGGTTCCCGGAATGAGTTCAATCTTGAATACGATATCCCTATCCGGTGGTATACCCGGAAGGTCATCGGGAAACACGTCCGGATACTCATGGACCACACGAACGTCTTCAAGTTTTGTTGCTTCCGTGTTGTAGGTGGCTGGAATTTCTTGGATAAGGCGGTCTAAAATAAGAGTGTGTAGTTCATATAGTGGAGAGTTCAATGTAAAATCCCACTTAATTCTAAATGTGAATTTCAGTGGTCAGTTAAATTTGAATTTAATGGGGTTCAAGATATGGTCATGTACATAAACTTGAACCTATTCAATTCCTTTTTCTTCTCATGTTTTAAATTTTATTGACATGAGAAGCATACTTCACCAATAATCTTAAAATAATTCAGATATCATCTCTGCAAAATTTTAGAATATTTGAATGGGGTTTGCTTGGGCAAATCAATTTGAAGTACCTCGTGTACTCAAATAAACAAACAGCATATACCTAATGTATACACATGCCCTGACAAGAACTTTCAAATCTGAGGCTACAAATTTTTCTATAGTCTTCTAAAATTGCAAATAAGCTCCTTCAAAAGTTTCATGAATTTTGGAGTCCATTTGATATTTTATTTGAGACGCTCAGCGATTTTGAATCAAGTTTAAATTCAAATTCAAAATCTGGTCAAATATACCTGAACATAAATATTTAAACACACCTTTGTGTTCAGCACATTTTTCTTGACTTAGCCATGAAGTTTCATGATTTTTGGAGTTCATTTACTATTTCTAAATGAATTATTAAAGTGGCTGTAGCTGTAAGGCTGACTGGCGGGGCCCACAAGTCAGCAACCCCACGTGCGCCGCAATCCAGCGCGCGCTGCGCGCGCCACCGTGATGGCGTGCATGACCAGCGCGACAGCGGCGAGCTACTCCCGTTTGAGCTCTATAAATAGCACCCCTGGCTCCTCCTTATCGCTCCACGGTCGACCTTATCGCCTTACTTCCCACGGAGCCGACGGGCTGCTCCATTTTTGCCCCGCACGCAGGATTCCGACCGCCGGCGCCGCACACCCGTTTCCAGCAAGCCGAAGGCCTCTCGCGCCAAGCTCCCAACAGCGAGGTTGATTCCTACTCCCTCCTCTGTCCTCTGAATCAATCCTTTCTTTGTTTAGTTGTCGGTTTAACCGGTATTTTGAAGCTACACCGAAGCTCGCCGTCGCGTTCACCGTGCACCGTCTCTGTTCCACGGTGCCAGGCAGCTACAAGCGGTTTCGTGCTTCGATTCCAATAGCAAACTGGTACGCCTGTACACGCTCCGCACGACGGTGAAAGTCATTCCTTGTTTATGTGAGTATGGAGCAAGTTAGCTAAGTTTTATTCTCGGCCGAAGCTTATGAACTCGCTCGGTTTTTCATTCAATTCGAGTTCCACACTTAATCACTCTCCACAATTGCTAACAAATAGTTTCTACATTTCTTTCCACACCCTCTCGAACTGGAATCACCAAAAAGAATCGACCGTAGCTCGAGAAACATGAGTTCTCCCCTCCGCTGTTAAGAAGATGCCTCGGTCACCGTGGATGATGGTTTTGCCGACTGTTGCACGACCATCTCACCTTCCAATCACCTTCCTCGTGGTTCCAGAAGTCTTTCCCCAGCATTTTTAGAAGAGTTTAGCCACGGAGCGATGGTTCTGACATGGCCGGAACCCTAGCTGCCGCCGACGCCGATGCGCCGCTGTTTCTGACCGTCGGCGAGCCTCCCCGACCCTACCATCGTGCTCAGCGTGTGAAATTAAGGTTGGGTGCCAATGATTAGGTGCTGCGAGGGCCGGGAACACTGATCCAGCGAGGCTCGCCAGAGAGTGCCGCGAAGGGAGCCCCGCGCGCCGCCCGCGTTGGTAGTTTGAAGATGACGCGGCGGGTCCCGCAAGTCAGTGTCTTTGAACCCTGTCGGATCAGGTGTGGCCCGGGATCTATTATGGCTACGCGGTGTATCTCTGTGGTCCCCGTGTGGTTTGAATGCCACTGGTTCATTTTAAAACGGTGAGGCCCACGGGTTAATTCAAATTAGAATTTAATTCCAGATTTGACTCCAACTTAGAAAATCCATAACTTTCTATAGACTGCTCCAAAAATCTTCAAAAAAATTTTGTTTGAAAGCCCTTGAGCTCTAGCTTCTGTTAGTATCCATTAGGTTTTGTGAAACTTACTTCTAAAATCTGTAGAAAGTAATCTTTCCAAATACATACCATTTTTCCAGATGAACTGTCCACTGGAAAAATCCCCAAACTTCACATAAAATACACTATCCTATTCTTGATTACCAGAAAAACATTGGTAGCCATTGCACTTGTATAACCCTTTGTATAATTCAATTACCTTTTTTGGTCAATGAATTATTACAGATGTTCAGTTGCTTTATTGTGTCCCAAATTTGGATTGAACCTTCCTTTGGTCCTATACTAACTCCTGTAAAAATTTGATATTTGATTGACTTAGTCTCCTGGTTCTAATTCAGTTGCCAACTGAATGTTAATTGAAAAACTAAAATTCAGTTATACAATAATTCCAGAAATTCTTGTCAACTTTGAAATTCAATATCTCCCTTACCAAGGCTTAGAAATTATGAAACCAATTTTGATTGAACCAGAACAACATCCTCTGTCATGATCATCAACTGGCGGCTATGCTCAAGCTACAGTTTCTTCTCTAAAATTCTTGGAAGTTTATTGCTCACCATATTTAGAGACAACAAACTACTTTCATCATCTCCTGTTCCTTGCAAGAGTATCCCTTGTAGTCCCTAACATCTACCATAAAAATCCCAAAGCCAAAGAAGTTCATTCACTCACTATAACCATAGTTAAAAAGCTTATGAATGTACATTATAATTTAATAGCATTCCTATATGCATGTCGTGTAGTGATCGATATTGAAGAGAAGTGTCGCTTGGAGGAGAAGGCCAGGGTGTCCACTTGAAGTCCTTGGCGGAGTCTTCAGAGAAGGACCCTTAACAATTGACATTTAATCGAGTTGCAAACTAAGGCAAGCCCCGTTTTGCATTTAAGAGCCTTTCAGAATTTTCCAATTTTATTCACTTACGTCGTCAGTTGATATTGTGCATTTACATATAATGTGATTGATACTCCACTTGCATGACCACAAATCCAAAGAGTTGGTTGGGACGAGTTATAGTTTGGCCTGTAGTAACTGCTTTGCTAATGTATAGGAAATCCGGTAGAAGTCGAGTAGTTGGAATTTACTCGCGAGATAGGAATAACAGTTCACGGTGGAAGATTAAAAATGGCTTATGAAATGAATACGAGACCGGGCAGGGAGAATAGGAGTCGACGAGATGGAGTCTCGGGTGCATAGCCCTGCCTGTGTCGCTTGAGAACCGTGCCGTATGCGGCACCGTTGGACAAGCTTGAACTGTACCAGTTTCAAAATAATACATGGGCCCCATTAAACTGATGTAAATCCAGACTGTAGTGTGGAGACTCCTCGATTGTCCTTGGATGGAGATGCGAAGGCAGAAAGGTGTAAATCTCCTAGTGGAACGTTTTGACGTGTCCGTGTAGGGGACCTTTTGCTCTGTATGAAGAGGTTTGTCGACATTGGGGTCTTGGGTAAATGGTTGCCACGTATGACGCGGGGAGGAGAGCACGTATGTGTCTCCCACGCAGGTGTTCGTGTCGTGCAGTCCGGGTGTGTCCTGATTGCAATCACCGTCCCTCGCGGTAATAGAGTACCACTTGTCCTTCGCTGTCATGATGTAGTAAATACTAAAGAAGCAAGAAAAATATTATTGTATTGATTTATAAATGCTTTGCGACCTTGTATGACTTAGATATAGCGAAATTAAAGTTTACAGTTTCCCCATACTTTAGCTGTAATAGCATTATGTGCTTTGAGCATGTCATATAATCGGCAAAGCGTTTCTTGTTTGATTGTGGAGTCTATGATGTGCCGTGCTTGAAGAATGTCATTTGCTACTTAAAACATGATTATAAGGATCCACTTGTAGGCGAGTCTATTTATGCTATTCCATACCTAGGATTAGACTTTACCTTGCATATGTCTAGTGAGACGGGTTAGTCTTGTTGAGCCTTATGCTCACTTTTGAGCTTTAACGTTTTTTGCAGATATTAGGTTTATTTCCGCTGTTTAGGTTGTACATGAGAGCTCGAGGTATCAAGATAAATCTCATGCGAACCACGCTGCAGCTGATGTTCTTCATGTAGCTAGTGAGAAGCGTCTTAGGGCATGGATGTCTTCTCTCCTTCTTAGTTAGGTTAGATTATGTGTATGTACTTTCCGCTGCGTGTGAACCTCTGTCGTACACTCTTTTGTAAACTCTTGTTATTATGAAATGAAAACTTTGTATGTTTTGGTATCCTTTTCGTGTGTGCTGTTAGGTGCCGCATCGCACGGCACCACCCAATGAGATCCTCTGATGTGTGGACTCCGGTCCCCACAGACATGGTATCAGAGCTTCATTGGGAATAGCACGCTTGATAAGAGCCTATTTTCAAAAACGATGAAGTAGTCGAGTGAGGATTAGCTATATGCCCATTACGGACTATTACTATTATAAGATATAAAGGTGGTAAACTAACTTATATGTTAATAATTCTGTAACGATGCTCCGACGTCAGGTAAGAGGTAAGGTACGCCACCATAAGTGGATCAATTGCGGTTAGCTCACCATGCGACAGGTAGCATGGAAGTTTTTCCATGGCTTGGCACGGAAAAGTTAATAGGAGTCTCTGAAACTTTCCATGTTTCTAGGAACCTATGACACGCTGTACCCCAGCGTGCTTCAAAGTTAGTGGGAGCTCCGTCGGGTGGTGTATAACCCGATAGTATGCCTCTGTAGAATCATTCGTATTCTATGGGATCATGCGAAACACTTATGCCCGAGCGTGTATAAGACGGTTCATAGGGGAGTCTTTGCTGTACAGACGTATTTACAGCCATGTACCTCGAGAAATGACATCGCTCGAGGATGACTCACACCAGAGTCGTATGCAGCTACTTTTGTATATATTATTGTGACTACCTGTCGTGTTTCCCCGTACTGCCCTTGAGGTGTGAAGGTATTAAAGGGGATTTCTTGTCTTTTGAAGCATTGACTACGGTAGTGACCTGTGTAGCACAAGTTTGTGAGTGAACGATACTAGGACCACCGATAAACGTATCCGGGTATACCGGTTAGAATTTTATTTGGTGAGGCATGTAGTACCGTCAGTATCGACTTTGATACTTGACCATCCCCAACGTCAAAATGGTTGCATTACATTTTTGGAAAGTCCGACTACCAGTTGCTGGTAAGTTTTGGACATTGCAAGGTGAATATCACTCATAACTTGTGAAGAATCAAGGTTCTTTATTTCTGGCATAGGTTTGCTCAACTTCGCCAGGTTGTAATCTTGGTTAGTTGAAAAATAACATAACGATATGCTATATGGATAAAAAGATCATCAAGTCCACTACAATGTTCTTCTTGGTCTTTAGGACTGAAAATGATCCTACTTTGCCGAAATCTGAACTCCACAAAAACTACTACAAATGTCTTGCCCAATTACACAGTCTCTGTATTTTCACCATAACTTCTTGTAGAAAAATCTTCTGTCCTTTTGTGATACATATCTGGAGAGGGCAGAAGCATCACTACATCTTTGTAAATTGAAGTGTTTTCTAATTCGACACTGAACCAATCCAAATCCCAAGTTGAAACTGGTACACTGCAGATATGCTGGCAGAAAAGCAGTCAACTCATCTGTCGACTTTAGACAGTCATATCTCCTAATATTAAAGCTGGACATAGTCATATGTATACATTTCTGGGAATATTAGGAAGTCCACTATCAACTTTCTATTCATCTCCTGGTCTGAATCTTTCATTACCAGAGTCCATTTCCAATTGTCGCAAACTCTGTTCTGGCAGTCCAGGACCAGAAATCATTTATGCATAGTTGGAATTTGCGAGCTTTGACCTGTATAACGACTTTGTAAGCCTGAACCAAATCTATTTCTGGGAGAATAACATGATTTGGTACCATGTTTATTTTGTCATTACCTCAGGATATTGTTTTGATATACCTGTATAAACTGTGGACAAAACCCACATATACAGGGGAGGTTCTGTCTAAATTTCTAGAAAATTTTAGTCAACTTCAGACCTGTATAACTTTTAATACAGAGCTCACCTGGAGGTGTTAAAGTACAATATGGAAAGGTTATGAAGTGCTATAAAACTTTCGTATTCAACTCAAATCCTATTCCAGCAATTTACAGGGAGCAAATCTCGAGTTTATACAGGATGGTCTGCTGGAACAGAACTGAAGTTCATAGTCCAAGTTTGAACTGTCTTGTAACCATTAATCAAGCTTCTATAACTTCCATTCCAGAATTGCTATGGGGACAGAGCAATACATTCTGGGAAGGTTTTTGAGTTTACTATAAATTTGTAGTTGAACTCCAGACCAAATTCCGCATTTAACTGTGAAAAATAATTACGTTTCTACAGACTGGTCTGATAAACCAGAAACTAGACGGCATACCAGTATGCGATGTTATGAACTCAAATCATTTTTGTTTCATCTTATTATGTCACTCATCGTGTCTACGGGTGATTACTCTACATGATTGATTTATGTAAATTTGAAACACCATGTTAAGGGATTGGTGGGCAGTATCACTTATTTGGGTCTAGTTCCATGTTCTAGTCTTTATTTACACCTAGCATACTGCATTGTTAAGTGATGCATATTACGGTCTTTGTCATGACTCCAGTTGGTATTACAACTTTGGATCTTAACCGTAATGCTCACTCTTGGAGCATGGATCACACTCACTTCGAGGGTGAATTGGGTAATTCTGCTCATTGTGGAGATGACTCAACTCTACCATCAGTGCCATCATCAACCGGATTAGCAGAAGTCTTAGCAAGTATGGCCGAGTCTCTGCAGACGTTGGTACAGCGGAGTGTACAACCTGAGGCTCGTCCACTTGATCAACCTCAAGTCACCTATCTGGATTTCTTGGCAACTTAACCACCCGTTTTCACATAAGCCTGGGAACCATTGGAGTCAGAGCATTGGCTCCGGGTGACTGAAGCCAAATTTAAGTTACTCCAGTGTGATGAGTATCAGAAGGTTTTATTTGCCACTCAACAACTTCACGGATCCGCAGGAGCTTGGTGGTCTGAATGTCTCACCACTCTCTCTGACGGTCATCGTGTGACCTGGGCGGAGTTCCGTGATGCTTTTCGTGCACGCAACATTTCTAAAGGGATGATTAAAACCAAGTTGGAGGAGTTTGTGGAGTTGAAGCAAGGAGAAATGAGTGCTTATGAATACTCCAAGGTGTTCAATCGTTTGGCTCAATATGCGCCTGAGTATGTCAATACCGAGGCGTTGAAGTGTGATTGTTTCTTGAGAGGACTGAACGTCGAACTTCGTGCTTGACTGATGTTATTCAATAACGGCAACTACAATGACTTGGTTGGTGCCGCTATTGTTTAGGAGGATGCCACTCTTCTCTATCAGGCAGAGAAGAGGAAGAGGAAGACATCATTGAAGATTATCAGTGGTATTCCTCAGGAGGATTGAGCGGTATATTGCTTATCGTCTGGTCGACAGCTTTGGTCGAGTGAGCAACCACAACAGGTTCGGTATCACTCCTATCCAGTGGAGACCTTACTTGCACCTCAGCAGAGCGTGCAAGTGTGTACTGGTTCTCCACCACAGCAGTATGATCTCACTCTTGCACCCCCAATCTCTACAAGATGTGCATGTTGTCAGTCCACCCCAATTCAGTGGAAAGCACGAAATGCATTTAGCACGGGAATGTCGCAAGACGGAACGTGACCGTGTCCAATTGTCCTTTTCCAAGAATTCTGATCAGCAACATAAATTTAAAAAGAAGACCTCATTGAAGTCTGCCAGTGTTAATTATGCTGCGATTGAGGACATTCCAGAAGGAGAACCTGTTTTAGCAGTCATGTTTACTTTACATGATCAACCAGTAGTCGTCCTGTTTGACTCTGGAGCTACTCATAACTTTGTGAGCAAGTCTTTTGTGCTGAAACATCAAGTGCCAATTGTGACTGTCTCACATCCTTTTTGTGTCAGTTCACCTGGAGGCAATATTTAAGCTAATGAGGTTGTTTCTCGAGCACCTTTGCGCATGGGTGGAAGTATATATCCGGTGAACCTCATCATCTTGGAAGGTCAGCAGATTGACCTCATCTTGGAATTGTCATGGTTGACACATCATGGAGCTATCTTTGATATCAGCTCGCGGACTGTCCAACTAAATTCTAAATTCTATGGAAGCAACACTTTAAATCTTTTGAATACCGCACCAAGAGTCTCGGCAGTGCATCACACCAGTGCCAAGAAGCTTGAGGATATCCCCGTAGTATGTGAATATCTAGACGTGTTTCCTGACGATCTCTCGGGCATGCCACCAGAACGTGATGTCGAGTTAATGATTGAATTAGCGTCGGGGACCATGTCAATATCAAGGAAGCCGTATAGGATGGCACCGAAGGAACTTGCGGAATTGATGGAGCAGTTGAATGACTTATTGAGCAAGGGTTTTATTCACCCAAGTTCATCACCTTGGGGTCATTCCGCGTTGTTTGTGAAGAAGAAGGATGAGACTTTGAAGTTGTTTGTGGACTATCGTCCACTGAATGCGGTCACCATCAAGAACAAGTATCCACTACCACGCATTGATATTTTATTCAATCAACTAGTGGGTGCTAAGGTATTCTCAAAGATGGACCTTCGTTAGTTTATCATCAGATTAATATTCGACATAAGGACATTCTAAAAACCTCATTTTCGACGAGGTATGGGCTATATGAGTATCTCGTCATGTCCTTTGGGTTGACCAATACACCAGCTCACTTCATGTATCTCATGAATTCGGTGTTTATGCCGGAGTTGGACATGTTTGTCGTGGTATTCATTGACGACATCTTGGTGTATTCTAAATCTGAAGAAGAACACGCTAAACATTTGCATATTGTGTTGCAACGTTTAAGGGATCACCAACTATTTGCAAGGTTCAGCAAGTGTGGGTTTTGGATCCGCCAAGTGCCATTTCTAGGGCACATTATATCGGCTGATGGTATTGCCGTTGATCCAAGCAAAATTGTATAAGTCCTGAAGTGGAAATCTCCAAAGTCCGTACATAAAGATCGTAGTTTGCTTGGCTTGGCTGGCTATTATCGGAGGTTCATTCCGAGTTTCTCAAAGATAGCTAAACCAATGATAGAACTACTGAAGAAGGGAACAAGATATGTATGGACTAAAGAATGTGAAGAAGCATTTCAAGCTTTGGTGAAACAACTCACAACGGCACCGATGTTGGCTCAGCCGGACACAACTAAACCTTTTGATGTCATGCATCTGGCATTGGTCTTGGTTGTGTACTCATGCAAGATAGAATGGTGATCGCGTATGGATCCCGACAGCTTCGAAATCATGAACAACATTATCCGACTCATGATCTTGAGCTTGCTGCCATGGTGCTCGCATTGAAGATGTGGAGGCACTATCTATTAGGCAATCTAGTGCATCTCTACACTGATCACAAGAGTTTGAAGTACATTTTCACCCAGAAAGACTTGAATATGCGACAGTGAAGATGGTTGGAATTGATCAAAGACTATGAGATTGAGATCCACTACCATCCTGGCGAAGCAAATGTTGTTGCAGATGCACTAAGCCGCAAGTCTCATGTCAATCATCTGTCGATCATTTCAATGGAAGAGGATGAGCCGAGTTTATACTTGGTTCCCTATGGAGCGCTCTACAGTCTAGCCCTCATCCCTACCATAAGAGAAGATATCGTAGAGGATCAGAAGGAAGATCAGGGAATGTCGCACATTCAACGTAGAATGAAGAAGGGAGAGATGAAATGTTTTTGATGTGATGATCACGATACTATTTGGTTTAAAGACCATATAGTCGTACAACATGACATGGAGCTCCGAAAGAAGATTTTGGATGAAGCACACTTATCCAAGTACTCTATTCATCCGGTTAGCAACAAGATGTACCAAGAACTGAAGAAGAAATTCTGGTGGTCATGGATGAAGCGAGAAATAGCAAAGTATGTATCCGAATGCGATACATGTCGGTGAGTGAAAGCCGACCATTTAAGGCAAGCCAGACAGTTACAACCCTTGAACATACCGGCATGGAAGTGGGAAGACATCAGCATGGATTTCATCGTAGAGTTACCTCTCACTTTCTGTAAGCATGATTCAATTTGGGTGATAGTTGATCGGTTGACCGAGTCAGCGCATTCTATCCCTGTCAACAACAACCATCGAGGTCCCAAGTATGCAGAGTTGTATATCACAAGGATCATGTGCCTACATGGAGTACCCGCACTATCATTTTAGATCGTGGAGCCTTATTTGTTGCTCGCTTTTGGGAGCAGCTCCATGCATCATTGGGTACCAAATTGATTCAAAGCTCTTCTTATCATCTGTAGACTGATGGTCAGACGGTGCGAGTAAATCAAGTCCTTGAGGACATGCTACGAGCTTGTGCCATCCACCAGGGTAAAAATTGGGATGATCATCTACCATTGGCGGAATTTTCATATAACAATGGCTATCAAGCTAGTATCCAGATGGCGCCATATGAAGCTCTCTATGGCAGGAAGTGCCGCACACCACTGAATTGGTGTGAGTCTGGTGAAAGAGTGACATATGCATTGATCTTGTCAATGAAGCTGAAGAACGAGTGCGAGTGATCCAAGCCAATCTCAAGGCTGCTCAATCTTGATAGAAGAGTTATGCAGATAAACGATGTTGACCTCTTCACTTCGACATTGGGGATCACATTTACCTTCATGTATCTCCAATGAAAGGGATTCATCGTTTTGGGGTGAAAGGAAAGCTGGCTCCACAATGCGTCGGGCCGTTCGCTATCACTGAGAAATCCGAACCTGTGGCCTATCGTCTGGAGTTACCGACGTCTCTCTCTGGAATTCATAACGTATTCCACATCTCTCAGTTGCGGAAGTGTCTCAAATCCCCAGTTGAGGTCCGCTCGGAAGGTCTTGACGCTCTACGGCCTGATCTCACTTATTCTGAGCATCCGGTCAAGATCATCGATGAGAAGACTTGCACCACAAGAAACCACACTTTGCACTTTTACAAAGTCTTGTGGAATAACCATACCGCTGAAGAAGCAGCTTGGGAAAGCGAGGATTTTCTTAACACGAACTATCCGGACTTGTTAGCGGCATATGTTCATTAGATCTTGTTCTTTTATCCTTCCTATTATAATCTTGGGACGAGATTCTTTGGGGGGGGATGTAAAATCCCACTTAATTGTAAATGTGAATTTCAGTGTCAGTTAAATTTGAATTTAATGGGGTTCAAGATATGGTCATGTACATAAACTTGAACATATTCCATTCCTTTTTCTTCTCATGTTTTAAATTTTATTAACATGAGAAGCATACTTCACCAATAATCTTAAAATAATTCAAATATCATCTCTGCCAAATTTTGGAATATTTGAATGGGGTTTGCTTGGGCAAATCAATTTATAGTACCTCATGTACTCAAATAAACAAAGAGCATATACCTACTGTATACACATGACCTGACAAGAACATTCAAATCTGAGGCTAAAAAATTTTCTATAGTCTTCTAAAATTGCAAATAAGCTCCTTGAAAAGTTTCATGAATTTTTGGAGTCCATTTGTTATTTTATTTGAGACGCTCAGCTATTTTGAATCAAGTTTAAATTCAAATTCAAAATCTGGTCAAATATACTTGAACATAAAGATTTAAACATACCTTTGTGTTCAGCACATTTTTCTTGACTTAGCCATGAAGTTTCATTATTTTTGGAGTTCATTTACTATTACTAAATGAATTATTAAAGTGGCAGTAGCTGTAAGGCTGACTGTCGGGGCCCACCAGTCAGCAACGCCACGTGTGCCGCAATCCAGCGCGCGCTGCACGCGCCACCGCGACGGCGTGCATGCCCAGCGCGACAGCGGCGAGCTACTCCCGTTTGAGCTCTATAAATAGCGCCCCTGGCTCCTCCTTATCGATCCACTGTCGACCTTATCGCCTTACTTCTGACGCAGCCGACGGGCTGCTCCATTTTCGCCCCGCACGCATGATTCCGACCGCCGGCGCCGCGCGCCCGTTGCCGGCCAGCCGAAGGCCTCTTGCACCAAGCTCCCAACAGCAAGGTTGATCCCCACTCCCTCCTCTGTCCTCTGAATCAATCCTTTCGTTGCTTAGTTGACGGTTTGACCGGTATTTTGAAGCTACACCGAAACTCGCCGTTGTGTTCACCGCGCGCCGTCTCTGCTCCATGGTCTCAGGCTGCTACAAGCGGTTTCGTGCTTCGACTCCAATAGCAAACTGGTGCGCCTGGACACGCTCTACAGGACGGTGAAAGCCATTCCTTGTTTATGTAAGTATCGAGCAAGTTAGCTAAGTTTTATTCTCGGCCGAAGCTTATGAACTCACTCGGTTTTTCATTCAATTCAAGTTCCACACTTATCACCCTCCACAATTGCTAGCAAATAGTTTCTACATTTCTTTGCGCACCCTCTTGAACTGGAATCACAAAAAATGATCGACCGTAGCTCGAGAATCATCATAAACACTACCAACCCCCACTATAGTCTCATTAGCTATGATATGATTATGTTAACGTGAATCAATTGTGCTATGAATTAACATTGGTTCAACGATGATTTAGTTCATTGCCTTAGGATGGCTTGTGCCTAGGCTCTTATGGTAATTACTTAATATGCTAGCATGGTGCTAGGATAGAGAGTAGCATTGAATGTGTCGTATGCCCACAAATTGAAGAGGTAGGCAGTAGGTGGTGACATCCCTATCTGTCCTTTGTAATCCTCCATGTTCGGCTATGCCACAGGCTATTGGCGGGAGTGGTCCTAGTATTGCTAGGGTTAAACCTGTGTCCGATGTGTTAATCCACTTAGCATGAGAATTCATAATTGACATGATCATTGGTAACTAACCTAGGCTATTTATATGTACATTACAAGCATTGTAGGAGTCTCTACTTAGTTCTTAGCCTAGTCCCTCTTTATCCCATTTATCCCCTTAGGATAGAATGCTCTTGTGTGTGTCACACTACTATAATTTATCATCTATCCATCCTTGCAAGAACCCTACCTAGGAAAACCTACCCTCTCCACTTGATGATTCTTTTACTTCCATATTGCCTTCATTTGGGAGAATATAAATGACACCCTTTGGGAATACTCTTAGAGGGGAAATGCTACATCAAAAGTTTTCGTGCGCTTGCCGATTTACATGTATAACCTAAAATCTATTAACAAACATTTCTGGCACCACCGCTAGAGATGAATTGTTAGTAGTGCATAGGAACCGCCAACAAGCATTTCTGGTGTCGTTGCAGTGGATGATTTGTTGGTGTTCCATAGGAAATATCAACACTTAGCCTCTTCTACGGATACATGGTTCACCTTGCCACGAGCGAAATTTTGTGGTCCACGGTTGCCTTGAGATGCTCCTCCATTGGGCCTTGGATTCTACCTTGGAACATTGTTCATCTGACATTGACCTAATCGTGGGCATTGATTTGCAAAATGTCCTGCTTGACCACAAGCATAACAAGTCTTTCCACCAGTGGCGCCAGCAAAGTTAGGTCGAGGTTGGTTCTGAGCATAGGCAGGCATATTTGGGCATGGCGTAGGCTGCATAGGTAAGTGAGGTGCTTGCATGGGTGGGTGTTGCTGCATTCGGTGTTGCGGTCGCGTTGGTTAAGCAGGGCGGTACGCAGCAGCAGATGGGTTGTAATATGGCGCAGCAGTCGGTGCATAGCGAGGACAGACATTGCTTCCTTGCGGCTGTCCCTGATATGGCATCTTCCTCTTGTGGTCTAGCTCCATCTCTCTAATCTTCTGGAAATTTGCATAGTCAGCATTGAGCAACTGAACACGAATTTCATTGTTGAGACTCCTCATGAACATATATTGCTTTCTACTATTAGTGCTGATGTCCTATGGAGCATATCTAGATAGTTGAGTGAACTTGTTGAGATTCTCGCTCACACTCATCCTTCCTAGCCTGAGGTTTTCAAATTCTTGTCTTCTCAGTATCATGACTCCCTCTGGCACATAGTGAGAACGGAACTTCTTCTTGAATTCAGCCCAGGTGATTCTCTCTTGATTTTCATGGGCATTGCATAGAGATTTCCACCAATCTGCAGAAGCTCCAACCATCTGGTGTGAGGCAAAAAGAACCTTTTCTTTGTCACTGCACTGGACAATAGCAAGTTTCTTCTCAACAGACTTCAGCCAGTCATCAGATTCCATAGGGTCTAGAGCTTGAGCAAAGGTAGGTGGTCTGGTCCTCATAAACTCTCCTAAACGGTTGTGCTGTGGCGGGGGTGGCGGTGGTGGCAGCATGTGGGGATGGTTGTTGTTGCCAGCTTGCAGCTGTTCCATAGTCTGTATCATTGTCTGCATGAGCTGGTGCTGCATAGCCAATAGCTGCCCAAGGTTGATAGCTCCGCGGGCAGGTCCCTGGTTGTTCTACGGTGCTTCGTTGTTCTCCTCCTCACCATTGGCATTCCTTTGGTTGCGTGTTCTCGGCATCTATTGTTGAAAGAATACTAGAGATGAAAGAATTTAGAATTTGAAAAGAAACACCCCAACTGTATGCATCAAGGTATATGTAACTAATAATTCTCTTATTAATACTATAAACCCTATTAAAGGATGTGGACAAGGATCCCACAACTCTCCATGCATGAAAGAAGGATACATATTCCTCGCGGCCATTATTCCTGGACCTAAACATCCTGGAAAGAAAATCAATGTGTTTATGCAGCCGTTGATTGAGGAGCTGAAAAAGCTATGGCAAGGTGTAAAGGCATACGACAGTCATCTAAAATGTGAATTTACCTTACGTGCTGCGTATCTATGGTCTATACATGATTTGTTGGCATATGGCATTTGGGCTGGTTGGTGTGTCCATGGACAATTGTGTTGTCCTATACGTATGGCTGACACTGATGCCATCTGGTTGAAGTATGGAAAGAAAGTCAGCTTCTTTGATTGCCACCGACGATCCCTTCCTCCAAACCATCCTTTCAGGAGCGACACACAATCGTTTTGAAGATGCAGAAGGGTTACAGAAGGACCACCTCATCGATTGACAAGCGAACAAAAAATGGCATGGCATGCAAAGTTAAAAGAGTCCGCAGAAGGTGTTTTCGAAAGTTATGGTAAAGAACACAACTGGACCCATATTTCTTTTCTTTGGGAACTACCATACGAAAAGGCATTGCTTTTACCATAAAATATATATTTGATGCACCAAGAGCGTATTGTCACTAAAAGCATCATAAGCATGTGTTTTGATTTTACCGGTCAAACCAAAGATAACTTGAGTGCAAGGAAAGACATAGGTGACATTTGTAATTGTCCGGCACTTGAGGTTATAACAAATGCAAGTGGAAATGAAAGTAGGACACGAGCTCCATATTGTGTCAGGCCAGAAGAAAGAAAGCAAATACTTAGTTGGTTGAAAACATTGAAGTTTCCTGATCGCCGTGCAGCCAGCATGAAACGATGTGTTAATCTCACCACCGGTAAACTGAATGGGTTGAAGAGTCATGATTACCATATTTTGATGGAGGGACTTGTACAAGTAATGTTTCGTGGCTACTTCAAACCTGATCTGTGGAAGATATTTATCGAACTTAGCTTCTTTTATAGGCAGATATGTGCTAAGGAAGTGTCAAAAAAGATGATGCGGCAGTGGGAGAAAGACATTGTTGTGCTTGTATGTAAGATGGAAAAAGTGTTTCCGCCTGGTTTTGTGAATGTTATGCAAGATTTGCTGGTGCATATACCTTATGAATCATTGGTAGGAGGTCCTGCACAATTTAGGTGGATGTACAGCCAAGAAAGAGAATTGAGGAAACTTAGATCTACAGTGCGTAACAAGGCAAAAGTTGAGGGTTGTATTGCAGAGGCATTTGCATTCAAAGAGATTATTAACTTCTCTAGCAGATATTTTCACGTGCCAACAATGTGAATGCATCTACAACACGATATCATAATGTAGAGGAGCACACTACGAGTGAGCTTTTGATTTTTCATTGGAACGGAAAGCGTGTTGGAGCTGCTAATTCTCATCATATTTTGGAACAAGAGAGAAAGTACATGATGCTTTATATATTTTTCAACATGGAGGAAGTGTTGCCATATTTTGAAATGTTTGACAAGCTATATTGGACGTCTCCACGAAAACCTATGCAAAGTCAATGAGATAAGTTATGTCAGAAGGGCATAAACGGTGGGCCAAACATTGTGAACTGGTTTCGTGAACATGTAAGTTCTTTATTCGTCTTTTTTCTTAAAATCATAGTTCACATGACTATCGTAATAATCTAACTTCGCTTATTTATATAGTGTATGAATGACGCCAACATCTCTGATGACTTGCGACAGATGTCGCATGGTCAATTGAAAACAAATGAATTTAAATGATACGATATCAACGGATATCGTTTTTGGACGGCCAGTTTAGAAGCAAACCGTCCACTTGCTGCAACTACAAACAGTGGAGTAATGATAGCAGCCGCAGAAGGTAGTGGAGAAGTGAAAGAATACTACAGAGTTGTTCAAAAAATAATTGAGTACACATTTGGCGGTCCAAAAGTACATCAACTTGTCATTTTTGACTGTCAATGGTTTGATCCGACATCGGGAACTCGAGTGGATGATTCGGAATGGTGGAGGTCAACCATAACTCACGGTACACAACTCTTAACAACAATGTTGTGCTTGCGAGTCAAGTCAAACAAGTGTACTATTTAAGTTATCCTCACCCAAGTTTGAAAAAATGGTGGGTAGTATATAAAGTGAATCATGAAGTGCACCCTCGTCGTTATGATGGTTACATAGGGAGTCAAGAAGATGATGGTGACACTGTCTATCAAAATTAAGTCGAGGAAGTAGAATATTTTAGGATATCTTTTGAGATAGAACTCGCGGAAATAAATAGAGTTACCCAAGAGTTAATGTCTGAAGAACAAGTTGGCTCTTCGAGAAAAAGGCTTCGACAATCACAAAGAATTATTGAGACGCACAAAAGGAATATCAAAGAGCATGTCACATTTGAGGAACAAAGTGAAGAAGAGTTCAAAGATGAGATGGAACAAGAGATACATGAACATCTTAGTGCATGTGTGATAGAAGCAGATTATGATGCTGATGATTTCTAATTGTTGGTATATGCATTTTTTTATATCCTCATATGCACGTAAAATATCAGTTTTTTATATTCTCGTATACTAGTCATTTGTACAAATTTGTGTAGATGTTGAAGCATTTAGGATTTGGTAAGAAAGGCAAGGAAAACAGTGGATCATCGTCATCCACGTCTTAGCCTAGTATTGGTTCGGACCAAACAGGCATATTTCACGTAATTGGTTTTTTCAAAATTTATTTCAATATCATAATTGTTTATTTATTATGTGTTACATTTTTATTTGCATTTGTAGGGTACTAGTGAGTGTACACGGAGGAGGAGACGAGAGTTGTTGGAGTACGTGGCAGAGCAGGGAGGAGGCTTAGAGCAGAGAGGAGGCTCAGCAGCAGGATCGAGGGTGGAGACGAGAGTGCTTGATCATTGCCCCACGTACGAGGAGTTGTTTGGGGAGGAGGCAGGTCAGGGAGGAGGCTTCGAGCAGAGAGGAGGATTAGAGCAGGGAGGAGGCTTCGAGCAGGGAGGAGGTTTCAAGCAGGGAGGAGCCTTCGAGAAGGGAGGAGGTTTCGAGCAGGGAGGACCCTTAGAGCAGGGAGGAGGCTTGGCAGCAGGCTCGAGGGTCAAGGAACTTGAGCAGTCGCCCTCCTCTGAAAGTGGCACTGAGGGGGATGATGAGAATGAAGAGGAGGCCAATGATCCGAAGCGAGATGCAAGGTTGGCGAGAGAGGCAGAGCTAGCTGAGTTGGGGCGGCCCGATCGATGTCCCTTTAGCTATTATTTTAGATTTATTGATCAGCTCAATATCTTTTATATTTTTTTTCTTGTCAACTAATCAATTAATATTATCTGTACAGGTTATGGAGACATCTTTATGTAATCCAGCTAGAAGCCTTGACGAGCGGGCTATTATTAGGCCAAAGGGTACCAGATGCTGGATCGAGCCTGGTTGTAGTGGCAAGGGGCATCGACGTGTAGTCAACACGGAGTTGGGAAATGTCATTCGGTATTGTTTTCCCTGTATGGTTCTAGTGGAAGGCAAAAGAAAGGCAGTGCATAGTTGGGATCACTATGTGTTAAAACCGTATGGCAGAGGTACTTGTCAGGATAGAGTTTGGGACATGTTTTGGGTAAGTTTCTTCTTATCGATTTAATCACATTGCTTCTTGATTTGGATGATAGTATTTGTTACTTATATGCAGGGTTTGTTTCGCTTGGAGGAGGGTACAAGTGAAGCTTATGCAAGTTTCGTTTTTCAGAATGCAGCTAGAAGACGTACCAAAGACTCTTTCTCTGATGCACAGATCAAAGCCGTGGTCGTGTACTACAAGACGGTGTTGTTACAACCCATGACAAATAAAGATTTAGCTAAAATTCACCTACATAAGGAGGAGTACTTACAGAGTAGTGTGGATTGGATTTGTGCGGATATTGAGGCTTGGCAGTGGCTGTGCGAGTATTGGGCGTCAGATGAGTTTAAGAATAAATCTAACAGAAATTGAAGGAACTAGAAGAGCAAGCCTGGAAAGCACTTCTAAGGACCGTATGTGTCGGTACCCTGGAAACCGTACACCCCTTGAGGTTATAAAGATCTCAAAGGAAAGTCATCTACTTGATTTGAAGACCTTCGGAGGCCCACATGTCAGATATAACCAGACCCGCTTCTCCAACATGGTTAATCCCAGGGTCGCCATGTGTACTATCAAACCGGAGCCACCACCCACAAGGGGGAAGCTCCGGGCTATGTACCGAAATGGAACCTCCGGACTTAACCCCAGACCGAGAGAAGCTCCAGACCTGACACGTGTCAGGTAGCTCCGAAGCTTCCTGTTTCCCACAGTATGCTCCGGAGCTACCACGTGTCCAACCGACGGATCTTCAGCCTCTAACCTCTGGAAGACTCCACAACGGTTCCGGATCATCAAAGGGGAATCAAGGACTTCAAGACCCGAGTAAGTGTCATTAATACCATATTAATGACACACGATCAGATGACCTTAATTACCAGTAACGGTGCTGTCAAAGCCCATTACCCGGTCATTAAGGACAGTTAAACATGTTGAATGTGTATCAATACTAGTAACAGCTGGGGCCACATGTCGGGCCAGGCTAACTTGTAACGGCCTGCCCTTGTACTATAAAAGGACAGGCCGACGACGGACTCTTCACGTTTGGTGACACTACACACGCGCCATAGACACTCGTCATAAGCTCATACAGCTAATACAACACCAACATACTCGTGGAGTAGGGTATTACGCTCAGGCGGCCCGAACCACGTAAATCTCCGTGTCTCCTATGCCATTTACAATTCACCTTCTTGAATCTCCGTGCGCCCACACCGAACATCAAACTCCTCTAACACTTTAGTAGTATCGGGAGATCTGCCGGATCCAAACCACCGACAGTTGGCGCGCTAGGTAGGGGTGCCTGAGATTTTGAGAATGGTGAACTCAGCTGCTGGATCATCCAACGGTCATCCTGCTGCTCAAGCTGCTGGAGGCAATCCCTCCAATATGCAGCCACCAGCAGGGGCTTCAGCACCAGCAGGAGTCACACTGCCACCACCGCCGCCTCCACCAGCAAATCAAGCTGGACAACGCGATGGTGCACCGGCGTCAGTCACTGCGTCGGGAAATCAAGACAACCCGGAACACGCGCTCCATGCAGCGCGTGCTCTTCTCCAACGCCCACCACCTCCGGATGCATCCCGGGATGCACTGGAGTAGTGGAGAGCTGATGTGGAACATTTGGTTGCAGCAGTAGCCGATCACATCAGCAACCAGGGTCCTCCTCCTTCAGGACGAGCCCCATCGCAGTGATGGACCTTGTCTGGCAGACTTGGTCCGCACGTCTCCAACAACAGGAGACGAGTTGCATCACAGCAGGTGACGTCGTTGCCCTCCGGGCCACGACGCACCCACACGGTATCCAGGCTTTCAACTCATGACCTCTGGGCGGAGCTTGATCGCCGATACCGCCAACAGGACGGCCGAGTCCATATTGAGCGTGCTCGTGAAAGACTAGAAGCTCAGGACGTTCTTTCTCCTGAAGGAGTGGGAGGAGGCTGTTCAGCACTGGCCATGCATCTGCGTATGGTCAGATGGCCACAGAAGTTCCGGCCTCACCTGCCAGAGAAGTTCGATGAGACCGTCAATCCTGTTGAATTTCTTCAGATCTACTCCACTGCTATCTTGGCAGCTGGAGGAAATAAGGCTGTGATGGCCAACTATTTCCGAGTGGCTTTGATTGGGACCGCCAGGTCCTGGTTTATGAGCCTTCCACCCAACTCCATCAACAGTTGGGAGGAGCTGTGCCAGCAGTTCACTGCCAACTTCGGGAGTTCATACATCCGGCCAGGCACTGAACTGGACCTTTTTGCAGTCGTGCAAAAAGGAGGAGAATCCCTGCGATCATTCATTCAGAGGTTCTCCCTAGTACGAAACACTATCCCTTCTATCTCTAGCGCCGCTATCATTGTGGCATTCAGACAGGGTGTACGGGATAAGAAGATGCTGGAGAAAGTGGCGATCAAGGAGATCACCAGTGTCACGGAACTCTTCAGTTTGGCCGACAAATGTGCCAGAGCTGCGGAGGGCCGTGAGATGCACTCCAAACCAACTCTGGAGGATCACAAGAAATCCTCCAAAGGAGAAGCCGCTACCTCCGGGAGTGGCAAAAATAAGAAGAAGACCAACGGCAAGAAGAAGCCGTCGGCCGATACATCCAATGTTGCAGCTGCTGCAGCTCCGGGTGGCCGGTGGCCACGCCCCGAGAAGCGACCTCGACCGTCTTCTGAAGACGGTGTCCAATTCACAAAACGGTCAGCAACAGTTTGGAAGACTGTCGGGAGGTCCAAAACCTTGCCGAGCGCTACAACAAGTGCTTGGAAGAAACTCCTTTCCGACAGTGGGAGGGAAAACAAAAAGTCGACGAAGCTCCGGCCGAAGAGGAGTTAGGTTTTTAGGATCCCAAAAAGGTCCTGAAGGCCGTCTACACCTCCGTCGACAACGATTCCCACGTCTCTGACAACGAGAGTCGGAAGACCATGAACACCATCTTTGGTGGATCATGGGACATCACCTCCCGCTGCGTCATCAAGACTATGCGTCGGGACATGGCTGCTGTAGCCCCTACAGCCAGACCGGAGCCTCATCGGAAGTGGATGGACACAACCATCACTTTTGTTGCTTCGGACTGCCCTCGAAGCATGGTTGGAGCAGGTCAGCTGCCTTTGATGGTATCTCCTACCATCAATAACATCCAGCTCCACCATGTCATGGTGGACGGAGGTTCGGGGCTTAACCTCATAAGCTTCGAAGCTTTCACCAAGCTTCAGCTCCGACCTTCGGATCTCCACCCCTCCCGACCTTTCTCCGGAGTAGGTCCGGGGGCCATTACCCCACTCGGAGCTATTACTCTCCCCATTACCTTCGGGACACGGGAGAAGTATCGCATCGAGAAGTTGGTCTTTGATGTCGCTCAGATCAACTTACCCTTCAACCCCATCTTGGGTAGGCCTGCCCTGTACAAATTCATGGCAGCTGCTCATTATGGCTATCTGGTGTTAAAGATGCCAACAACAGTAGGCGTTCTCCGGATCCGCGGAGATCGTACTTCCGGAGTAACTGCTCTGGAAGAACTCCATGCACTTACCACAGCGCAAGAGGAGGACTCCAGGCAGGAGCAAGCTCCAAAACCCCCAAGCATTCGTCAACGAGGCTCGACATCTGCACCTCGTGTGCAGCCAAGCGGCAACACTGACATTCCAGTCAAAGTCGTCCAAATCGGTTTTGATGCCGCTCAAACCACCTGTATATCGGGAGGATTGAACGACAAATAGGAACTCGCGCTCATCGCTTTCCATTGGGCTAATGTCGACGTGTTTGCCTGGCAACCGTCACAAATGACTGGTATCCCCAGGGAAGTGATTGAGCACAATCTGAAGATCTATCCAGACACCCGGCCTGTGCACCAGAAGCCTCAGAAGCAATCTGTAGAGCGACAGAACTTCATTCGACAAGAAGTGAAGAAGTGGCTCGAAGCTGGATTCATCCGAGAGGTCTTCCACCCAAAATGGCTGGCAAACCTAGTCGTTGTGCCCAAGGCCGGCGGGAAGCTTCGGATGTGTATCGACTACACAACACTAAATAAGGCATGTCCAAAAGATCCGTTCCCACTACCTAGAATAGATCAGATAGTGGATTCCACCTCCGGGTGTGAATTATAGTGTTTCCTAGACGCATATTCTGGGTATCATCAAATCAGAATGTCTAGGGAAGATGAAGAACATACCTCTTTCGTCACAGTAGATGGATTGTACTGTTATACAGCCATGCCATTTGGTCTCAAGAATGCAGCTTCAACCTTTGTAGGAGCTATGTACAAAACTTTTGAAGACCTCATTAGAGACATAGTGGAAGTGTACGTCGATGACATCGTGGTCAAGGTCAAGAACAAGGAGTCACTCCTCGACACCTTGCAGGCTGTCTTCGATAAGTTGCGGGCCACGCGCACAAAGCTAAACCCAGACAAGTGTGTCTTCGGGGTTAGCTCCGGAAAACTTCTTGGTTTCCTGGTAAGTCACCGGGGCATAAAAGCTAATCCGGCGAAGATCAAGGCCATTGAAGACATGCGGCCACCAGCCCGCATCAAAGATGTCCAAAAGCTAACTGGATGTCTAGCAGCCCTCAGCCGGTTCATTTCAAGATTGGCGGAATGGGCACTCCCCTTCTTCAAGTTATTGAGGAAGTCCGGACCATTCCAATGGTCTGAAGAAGCAGAAAAGGCGTTCCAGGAGCTAAAACAGTTCCTCACCACCCTACCAACTCTGGTAGCTCCGAATCCTGGTGAGCCTTTGTTGCTTTACATATCAGCTACTGATGAAGTCGTCAGTATGGTATTGGTCGCGGAAAGACCAGAACTACCCCATACTCAGGGATCCAGACCCCTTCAGGAGGGTCCGGAGGTTCCTGAAAGCGAGTCTGGGTCCAGCTCCCAGACTCAAATCCACAAGAAGTAACTTCAGAAGACCCAGACCCCACCGGGAGGGTCCAGGTCACTTCTGAAGAAGCTCCGGGTTCCTCCAGCCAGAACCTGGAGGTCCCCGAAGAAATCCGGATCCCTCCGGGAGGATCCGGGTCAGCGAAGAGGAAGCTCCGGGCCCCTCTGGGAGGGTCCGGACCATTCAGCCCCCGGTGTACTTCATCAGTGAAGTACTACATGATGCCAAGACTCGATACCTAGAGGACCATAAGCTGCTCTATGCAGTTCTTATTGCCTCCAAGAAGCTTCGCCATTATTTCCAAGCTCACAAAATCTCAGTGGTGACCTCTTACCCACTTCGAGCAATCTTGCATAATCCTAATTAAATTGGGAATATTGCAAAGTGGGCAGCGGAATTGGCTGAATTCGATCTCGAATTCATTTCAAGGCAAGCAGTCAAGAGTCAAACATTGGCAGACTTCGTGGCATAATGGACTCCCTCTCCATCAAACCCTAGGGGCCCCAGTGAGCAGAAGCCAGAACACAAAGCTCCGGTCTTCACCAAGCCTCATTGGACTCTCTACTTCGACGGCTCCATGCAAAAGCAGGGGGCCAGAGCTGGAATCCTTCTCCTCGCACCAACGGGGGAGAAGGTGAAATACATGGTACACCTTGACTTCAAGGCGACCAACAACATGGCAGAATACGATGCACTCATCTATGAACTAAAGGTGGCACTGTCATACGGTGTCAAGCAATTGCTGGTCAAGGGAGATTTACAGCTCATTATTAAGCAAGTGAAGGGTGAATGCTCCTGCAATAATCTCCAGCTAGCTGCTTACCTCCTTGAAGTCCAGAGGCTTTAGAAGGACTTCGAAGTCCTAGATCTCCACCATGTTCAGCGTGCCCACAATGCTGAAGCCGACGAACTCTCGACGAAAGCGTCAACCGGAGCTCCGGCTCCTGACGGAACTTTTGTTCGGAGGTTGTCAAAACCCACAGCTCAGCCTGCCGAACTGAGCGAAGGGGGCGAGATCAGCATCCTGAAGCTGACGGTCCCGATGGCCCTGTTACCATGGCAGCCATCAAGGGTCGTAGGTGCTGCCGGAAGCTCCGAGCAACCCAGCACGCAAGACTCAAATGCTCAAGTTAGTTCCAATGCATGGATCTCGGAGATCCGGAACTAGTTGAAAGACAACATCCTTCCTGACGATAATGTGTCCGCTGACCAGGTAGTCATATTGGCCAAAAGATACATGTTGGTAGAAGGGGATCTCTACCGGCGCGGTGCCAACGGCATCCTAATGCGGTGCATCACAAGGGAAGAAGGCTGCGAGCTCCTCGCAGAAATCCATGGAGGCGAGTGTGGGAACCATGCGTCTTCCCGCACACTGGTTGGTAAAGCCTTTCGACATGGCTTCTACTGGCCTACATCACTCCAGGATGCAACTAAGCTGGTGAAGAAATGCGAATCATGCCAATTTCATGCAAAGCAAATTCACACACCGGCTCAGCCCCTACAAAGATACCTCCTACATGGCCCTTTGCTGTGTGGGGGATGGACATCTTGGGACCTTTCCCAAGAGCCATCGGAGGTTACAAGTTCCTGTACATCACCATTGACAAGTTCACCAAGTGGCCGGAAGCAACTCCAGTTGTGACAATCAACAAGCAATCTGCTATCAACTTTTTGCAGTCCATTGTATGCAGATTTGGAGTCCCAAACAAAATCATCACTGATAATGGGACCCAATTCACAAGCTCTGCATTTCAAGGATATTGCGAAGACCTCGACATTCAAGTTTGCTACGCCTCTGTAGCTCACCCAGCCAACAATGGCCAAGCCGAGAGAGGACTTAAAACGCGCACCTATGAGCGCTTGAAAAAACAAGGAGCCAACTGGATTGAAGAGCTTTCGCCCACTTTATGGGCCAACAGGACATCTCAAAACCGGTCAACTGGAGAGACACCCTTCTTCCTGGTGTATGGAGCTGAAGCAATCCTTCCTCCAGAAATAACCTTGGGGTCACTCCGGGTCCGGGCCTTCGATGAAGCCACGCAGGACCAGCTCCGACGTGAAGACCTAGACCTCCTGGAGGAGGGAAGGTGCCAAGCAGCTGTTTGGAATGCCCGATACCACCAAGCCCTTCGGCGATATCATCACCGGCATGTACACAACCGACAGCTCTAGGAAGGCGACCTGGTGCTACGGAGAATACAATCTAGAGAAGGGTTAAACAAACTCACCCCCAGCTGGGAGGGACCCTTCCGAGGGATTAAAGTATCCCGTCCCGGGAGCGTTCGCTTGGCTACCGAGGATGGGACACCTCTCCCAAATCCTTGGAACATTGAGCACCTCCGTAAGTTCTAGACTTAATATCACGGAGGTGAGTCTGAAGTAAATTGGGGTGTATGTTATAGAGTCATTGTACAGAGTCGGGTAGTTCCTCCGGGAGAACAACCCGACCTTCCCCGAAAGGTCCGCAAAGTTCATGCAACACTTGTCACAGTATCAGGACTAAAAGTGTGGCTAGCTACCCTGGGTCAAACGAGAAATGAAACACGCTTAGCCTGGTTTTGTACCCTAAGAGTGTACTTGTTCCCCTGTACCCTGGACCTATAATGAAAGACATCTTCATGTGAAACGGACTCCACGTGCATTTATTTTGTACAGGCTCAACATTTTTTATTTTTCTCTTTCTTGTCTATAACAAAGACGTGCAATTCTTAAGAAATTTGAGTTCGACCGGTTCATATACGATACGAGTTGTATTGTCGATTCCTTTGGATTCAAATATTGTTCATGGTCAACTCGCCTGAAAGCCGCCAAGCCAATCTAGGGTTGGAGTGTGCTATCGACTTAGCCTGGTCAAGGAGCCTAAGTACGCCGCTCTACCTACACCCCGGCAGGCCGAAGTAAGGCAGGTCCATGTACAGTTGGATCTGGAAGAAAAGACAACGCATTCGGTTTTATTTAGAATCGCGTTTGACTTAAAATCTTCTTGAGAATCGTAAGCCACGATGAAGTTATAGACAAGAAACGAATTTTTCTATTTTTCTTGGCTTAAGTGTGCAGGAAAAATAAAATCTACATTGATGGAGAAAAGCTGGAGCTAACAAAGCTCCGACTCTCCTAGGTGGCTTGTAATCGATTTTACGCATTGAGAACGAGCATCACTGGAGTAATTAAGCTTCGGTAAAGCTAGGGGGGCCAGCCGTCGACGCTAAATAAAAGATGGTGAGAAGACCCCGCAAACGGAGTCTGCTGCCAACAAACCAAGTGTTGGCAAAGGTCACTGCCGGAACTACTAAGCTCCGACACCCCGGAGGACTAACTATCGATGCTCTACGCGTTGATAGAGACTATTGCTGGAGCTACTAAGCTCCGATGATAGACAATGCCGGAGCTTCTAAGCTCCGACAACCTCAGGGGGCCATCACTATCGAAGACTTCGGACCTAAATTCTACAAGTTCAGAGCAAATGAGTCTTCAACAAAATGCAATATCCTCTTGGTACATGTTCACAATCAAATTGTGTACATATACCAGGGGGCCAAGTGAAGACAAAAGTGTTGAAGACAAAAAGTAAAATTCACAAAAATTTGGGGATTTCATTCATCTGGAGACAAGGGATTACAAAATTGAGGAAGAAGAAGAGAAAATACAAGTCAGAACTACAGAGATGGTCCTAGACCCTATGGAGGAATTGGGCGACCTTCTGGGCAACCTCCGATATGTTGGCTCGGGCAGCTTCGCCTTCCCCTTCAACGGGACCTTCAAGCACCGGGTCCAGAAGAAATTGGGAGTTCCGGCTGGTGTAGCACGTCAGCACATATTCTGCGACGTTCTTTGCCAGGGATTGCCCCTCAACCTCCAATTGGTCCGCGATGACATCACCCACCTTGGAGAGTTTGCTGCCTGCCGAGCTCAACGCCTGCAACGCCAGGTCCGGCTCCGGCTCCGTATCATCCGGACGCACGGGACTGAAGCCCATCGGTGTCAGTGCGTTGTTAGCCTTGCCCAGGAACTCCCAAATCTGTAGGGAGTCTGCAGTCCTCAAGCCCTTTAATTCTTCCAGTGATCTTCTGGCCGCCACCAGTTCAGAATTCTCGCGGGCGAGGCGCTCAACTTCTTTGGCGTTTTGCTGAACCTTCTCAGCAACCCGCTTCTCGAGTTTTCCGAGCTCCTCCTCCCGGAGGTGGATCTTGTTTCGGCGGTCAACCAGGTCCTTCTCCCTGCCCCTCACTTTCTTTTCCCTGGCAACAAGGGCACACTCCCGCTCATGGAGCTCCTGGCCTTGCACCCAGGCCTTCTTCTCCTCCTCAATGCAGCGCTCTTCCAATTTCTTGGCGCGCTCCTCGAGGCCCTTGTCAGCCAGAGCCACCTTCACGGTGAGCTCCTCCTTCGTCCTCAGGATGTCACCCCGCAGCTCTAGGAGTTTCTGCTCTTCATCTTCGAGCCGTTTCTCCCTCTCTTCAAGTGCCTCCCGCCGCTTGATGAGTGTAGTGTTAATGGCCTCAAGCCTTTCTTGGCGTTCATCGGCCGCACTGTTAGCTGCTTTGGTCTGCTCGTAGATCTCCCGGGATTGAGCGTCGAGGGCACGAGTCATACTCTCCCTGTCATCCAGTAACTTGCCCTAGTACTCCAGGCGGATCTTCTCCCGCTTGATCCACTCTTTGTCATCCGCTAGCCTCGACTGCGCCAGCTTGGTCTCGAAATAGAGCCGGTTATGCCACCGCCTAAGGGTTTGGCGCTCCTCTTCAAGAGCCTTGCTGTCGTGGAAGAAGGCCAGTTGGACTTGACGCAGACTGGAACATGCGTTGTCAATAGACAGCAATAACGGGATAGGTTCCGGACCTGCTGGAGTCTTCTCCGCTGGTTCCAGCGGGTTTTCAGATACAAAAATTGGGTCCCACTCCACAAGAGTGGTCCCCTAGGTCTCCATGGCACTAGGGCCGTCCTCCGGGATGGCCTCAGTCGCCATTGAGGAAGGCCCCGCCGCCAGGTATTCGTTCACCCCTTAGGCAGGGGGCCAGCAACTTCGCTTGGGCACTCCGCCTCGACCGCGGGTACCTCCGACGTCGTCACTTCCGGAGCAGGGGCCGCTGCTGGCTCCGGTCTGGACACCTCCTCCGATGGGGGCTCGGGCTCTGACACCCCTTCAACAACCGGCTCGGGAGCCGGAAGATCTTCAACATCGACCGACCATACGGCCGGAGCTCCAACAATGACCGGCTCTGCGACCGGTGCTTCAGAGGTAGCCGGCCCAACTGCCGCAACTTCCTCAGCTTCCGATGCGAACGCCAGGGCTTCAATCACCTCCGGCTCAACCGCCGGGGCTTCGACAATTCCCGGCTCTGAGGCCGGAATTACTGCTTCCTCCGACTCAATAGCCGAAGCTTCCATCATCTCAGCACCAGGACCCGGAGCTTCAACCTCCGGGACAAGTGCCGTTGGCGCATCTTCTCTCCCGCGGTCTGGCGCTACCACGGGTGTCTCTGGGGATGAGTCGAGGTCCATGACCACGACAGCCGGCGCCGGAGCTGTTGCAGCTTCAGCCACCACTTGGGGCGGCACCGGGACAGGAGCAGAAGCTTCCGCCCTCACAGCTTTAGTTGTTGTGGTTGAGGGTGGAGCCTCACTCCTCTTCTCGGGAACGCTGCAGATGATGGATGAAGAAACTTAAAAAAATAGTTACTACAACAAAACAACTGTCCAAGGTAAAGATTAAAAATTACCTTGGGAGGCTTCTGCACCAGCTTGCGCGGAACCTCTTTCCCGGGCGTTCTGGGCTGGTCATAGCCGGCGTGGAAGCTCCGGAAGGCCCCCCAGAACTCGTAGCAGCCACGGGCGTTTCCCTGGTCGAGGCTCCCCTTGATCGGGAAGAACTTCCGGACCTGGAGGCCTCAACCGGCCCCGGTGCTAGAGTCGCATGCCTAGAGCTAGCTCCCCGGGATGATACCACTGCGGGTACAGTCGTCGCGGTTGCAGAAGACCTTCCCCTCCGGGGAGAAGGAGCCGATGCAAAGGTGGCAGGCCTAATGGACCTTCCGTCGGCATGCTGCAGCTTCCTCTTCCGGCTCAGGGGTTCGTCCGCCGGCTCCTTGCCCTTGCCGATGACCTCGGCCCTTGGCTTCGGGGCAGGGCCACCTTCGGACACTCCATGGATCGCCACCCTGGTGGTTGATCTTCTCTCGACGACACCAAGGTCGTCAAGCATGGGCATCTTCTGCCGGAGCTCCCTACTGAACTCAACGTCCACGTTCAGAGGAAGAAAAGCCGATGGCGGAGTCAAGTCGTCACCCTCGACGTCGATGCCGTGCTGGAACTTCTTGAGGTGGAACTCCAAGGTTGTCCCCACCATGTTGGACTTCAGCCCGGTCTCGACCCGGTCGTCGTCCATCACGCTGTTGAGGGCCCAAGCAAGTTTCTCTCTCTTCTTCAGCGGTGCCCACCTGTTGACCAGGAAGTTACAAAACACCGCTTGAGGGGTTAATCCCCCCTCCACGCACTGGCAGATCCTGGTCAGAACAGGGTTGAAGGTGTCCGCCAGCACCGGAGCTTCACTCCAGATCGTCGTGTCAATGTTGGGGAGGCCTTCGGGCAGCTCCAGCCTCTCGTGCTCCTCCACCCGGATGACTATCCAGTCCTTCTTCCAGTCATCGCACTTCCCAGAGGGAAACGACCGGAGGTACTTGAATGGGCACTTCTTGCGCTTCACAAAGTAGTAGAAGCCAAGGTACTCATTGCTCCTACCGATGGTGTGGACGGTGAAGAAGGACCGAAAGTGTTCAATGCAGGGGGGGATGCCCACCCACATCTCACAGAAGTGAACGAAGATAGACACAAGGAGAATGGAGTGAGGGCCAAGGTGGTATAGCTGCAGACCATAAAAGTCCAGCAGCATCAAGAAAAAGGAGGAAAAAGGTGGGATCAACCCCACCATGGCGTACGAGGAGAAGTACACCATTTCGCCGGCGTGCTCCTTCTCAAATGGGAGCTCTCCCCCGGTGCGTACCGAGCGGTTGAAGAAGTCCGAAGACCACCCCATGAGGGTCCGGACCTTCTTCAGGTCGCCGTCAGTCTTCAAGCGGCTCTCGCGGAGACCCAACTCCATCGCAGCACAGCAAGGCAAGAGAGGAAAAGCGAAGCACAAGTCGGGAGTTTGAGCGCAAGATCAGATGAGAGGCGTAAAGAACTCCAGACGGTGCGCACTTTCCTTCTTAAGTAAGCCCTCGCAACGCTTGGATGGAAACCGCAAGGAAGTTGAAGATACCATTCAAAAATTCCACCCAGCCGATGACAAGGGGGCCCGGGACCACCCCGACGAACAAGTCGAGGTTCTTACCCAGGCGAACGGTTGTCATCATGAGGCGGGAAGCCCAAAGGCGGCGGCCTGACAAGGCGCGCGGAACCGATACGGTTTTCGTATCGGGAACCGACAGCCTTCAATTGCGTGAGATCCGCACACCAAAGATCTCATCTGCCGCACGCGGGATACGCCACGTGGCGAGGATTTAACTCCAAACCATCGCCAACGGCACTTCTGGAGACCTTCGAAGACTCAGTTCAAAAGTCGTGAGGATGGACCCACCTCCGGCGGAATGACTTCACCCAAAGGGTCTTCCCCAGAGGTGGGCCCAGGGGGCCACTGTCGGTACCCTGGAAACCGTACACCCCTTGAGGTTACAAAGATCTCAAAGGAAAGTCATCTACTTGATTTGAAGACCTTCGGAGGCCCACATGTCAGATATAACCGGACCCGCTTCTCCAACATGGTTAATCCCAGGGTCGCCACGTGTACTATCAAACCGGAGCAACTACCCACAAGGGGGAAGCTCCGGGCTATGTACCGAAATGGCACCTCCGGACTTAACCCCAGACCGAGAGAAGCTTCGGACCTGACACGTGTTAGGTAGCTCCGGAGCTTCCTGTTTCCCACAGTATGCTCCGGAGCTACCACGTGTCCAACCGACGGATCTTCAGCCTCTAACCTCCGGAAAACTCCACAACGGTTCCGGATCTTCAAAGGGGAATCAAGGACTTCAAGACCCGAGTAAGTGCCATTAATACCATATTAATGACACACGATCGGATGACCTTAATTACCAGTAACGATGCTGTCAAAGCCCATTACCCGGTCATTAAGGACAGTTAAACGTGTTGAATGAGTATCAATACTAGTAACAGCCGGGGCCACATGTCGGGCCAGGCTAACTTGTAACGGCCTGCCCTTGTACTATAAAAGGACAGGCCGATGATGGACTCTACACGTTTGGTGACGCTACACACGCGCCATAGACACTCGTCATAAGCTCATACAGCTAATACAACACCAACATACCCGTGGAGTAGGGTATTACGCTCAGGCGGCCCGAACCACGTAAATCTCCGTGTCTCCTGTGCCATTTACAATTCACCATCTTGAATCTCTGTGCGCCCACACCGAACATCAAACTCCTCTAACACTTTAGTAGTGTCAGGAGATCTGCCGGATCCAAACCACCGACAGTATGGATATGTGCGGATGGAGCAAAGGATGGTATGAATTCTTACAATCATACTATGCTTGAAAAACTTGTACTGATTGTAATGTTGAAGTTTTGTATTGTAGACAGCTGAAACTGGGGTGCCTCCTACTTTTTTTGAGCTTTATCTTAAGGGACACAAGGGTCGAGATCCAAATCATCCAGAGCAGCTGTGTGATGAGGCATCGACACAATAATTGGTATGAATGTTCACTATTTATTAGATGTGTTCATGAAGTCAATTTATCTTTTACTAGATCTATCTGTTATTTTCATGTATTGCAGACAAAATATGTTGAGTGTTTCAAGAAAACTCATGGAGATGACGCGGACTATATTAGAAAGCCTTTGGATGTGGCAGCAGTGTACGAAGCCGGCGGAGGTACACCGGATGGGAGGTATGTGAAAAGATGTGGATGATTTATATGTTTATGGCTATCAATTCATAACACTTACATATTTTCTAGACTTGGGTTGGGTCATGGTTATGTGGAGCGCGAGGCTTATGCTAGATGAAGTTTGTCTAGCATAGCTCTAGTAGGTCTGAGTCTAATACGGAGAGAGAATTAAAAGAAGAACTGAGACGTAATAAGGAAGAGATGCGTGACATACGACAGATGAATATGCAAATGCAGCAACAAATGGCCTATATGTTGCAGGTACACATGATTGTTTTGTTCGAGTTAAACTTTGCTTATTATAGTATGTTACATTAATTAACTCATTATCTTTACTTGATTCATTTATTCCCTCAAGGCTGAATTGTATCGCAGTTCGGTGCTCCTCATACCCCATTTGCTTTGTCGTCACAGGTATAATTCGACTTTGTGTATTATCCATTCGAGTAACACTAAACAATAGTAATAATATTTGTCACGGGGTTCCGAGAGTGGCCAAGGATATGTTCCACCAGCTCAAGTATTTCTATCGATGTTGGTCGCAACTCCTCCAGCTTGGCTACCATTTCCATATCCATATCCACCATATACAGGTTTTCTACCACCGCCAGCCGTTCCCGTGCATGAACCATTGGCAACTCATACGGCAGCGGTATGATTTTCTTCTAATCTCAACTCATAATCAAATTAAGACCAATGTTTATAGTTATGCAAGTTCATATTAGTGAAGTAGCTCCCTACTTCGATATCGAGACATGCGAAATCGTTTTTACTAGTGCAAATTTTAATTTGAATGTGTTTCTCGTAGGGTTCTCATCAAGTGACGCCAGAAGGTTGTGATGATTTTCTAAATTTGAACGATAACATGGGTGCAAGCGGTGGAGGAGCGAGTGGCGGAAGCTCTCACAACATGCGTGCACATTGATCTTCACTATGGTTGTTTACTATCTTGACCTGAACGGATGTTTTTATGTTTAAGTTGTTTGTGATGTTTTATGTTGTTCACTATGGATGTTATGAACTTGTATGGCTTGTGGGTATTGAACTTGTTGCTGCTGTATTAAACCCCGTTGTTGCTGAACTTCATCTTCACTATGGTCTGTATAATCTTGTTTTGCTGTATATGTTGTAATGGCTTGAACTGCTGTGGATGGCTGTTGTATACTGGATGATCTATGTGTTGCTGCCGTATACTAGATGGCTGCTGGATCGGAGGCTCCCAAACCGGAGAGGCAGAGAAAACAACGCGAAAAGAAAACAATATAAGAACGTCGGTTCGGAGTCACCGACGCATATATATCCCATAAGACTGTCGGTTGGCCACGTGGCCGACGGTCATAAGTGCATTAGAGCCATCGGCTGGCCGTGGGAACTGACGCTTCTAAGCTTTAAATGCTTCGGTTCTGAGGCCGACACATATAAAGTTATGTGCGTCGGTCAGGGACCACCGACGGTCATAAATCGGTAAGAGCGTCGGGACCGACGCTTTTACGTGTTAAAGACATCCAATTTGTTGCGTCGGCTATATGCGTTGGCCAGCCGACACTCATAGTGTATGTACGTCGATTTTATTACACAATTGACGTTTACACGGCTAACGCCCTATAAGCGTTTTCCTGTAGTGGACTATGGAATCTCAGTTATGTCATCTCACACTTCCTTAGATGTGTGGCCAAGAGATCACAAAATAGCCTTTACAAAGTGATTACTAACATATTTAGACCCCACTGAGGTTTCGCTGGTGGTGATGTCTCCAACTGAGCACATCCAACCAAGGGCCCCCTCTTGAGCCTTTCGGATCCTAGGGTAGTCCCACAAATCTCTACAAACCCATCCGACTACCCCTTCCCCGAGCCTTCTTAATGGTCCAAATAGTACTGGCAAAACACTAATTAGTCAGCTAAGTCGCACCCATACTTGGCCCTATGGTGGCACTGTAAATCCTGGATGTTCGCTCCATGAACTGGTCTTTAGATCTAAAGCAGGCAAAACCGCAAAAATAGTACAACCCATTCCACATAACTGGCTTACTTAGATCCCTAGGCACCGTGTTGCTAAAGGGTCATAATTATCAATTCTCATCATTAATGTGTTCAATGGTTCATTATTAAGTAATATGATTGTTTCCTGAACCCAATTGAGTAATGCAAAGAAAAAGTGTAAAAGACCCTTCTCGACTCTCTACATTGTGTTCAAGTGACAAGGGTGGTCATATAAGACTAGTAAGCTCCTACAATTGGGTTTTCCCATCAATTGACACAAGCATGCAATTTTGCAAACAAAACATTAAAAACTTGGATCAAAATGATCAAGGACACTTGCCTTGCTTTTGAGCTTGGTTTGGATCGAAGGCTTTGAAGTTCTGGTTCTTCAGGTCCTCGTAAGCACTCTCTACGTTAAAACCTTCTATTCTGTGCGACAAACGTGCAAAATAACAATTACAATCAAATAATGTTCATATAGTACTCAATATGCCATGATATGCATGATTAATGAAATTGTGAAGAAAAACTAGTTAATGAATTGCTATTAATGTTTACTAACTAGTTATAATAGTTTCTAACAAGTTTCTACAGGTTTGGAATCAATTTAGATCAAATTGGGTTCAATTCAGGAATTTACAGATTCAAACACTGGATATGTCAGGTATAGGGACCAGACTAGTCTGCCCTATACAGAACTGCAAAATAGGGTTTCTTTGATCAACGTGAATGAAGGTTGAATGGAGGACCGAATGGAGGAGCGCCACAAAGCAACCGTGGACCGCATAATTTTGTTCATGGCAAAGTGAACCATGTCTCTGCGGAGGAATCCCAACAAGCAGATGATGTGATGATTGGTATGTTTCTCGCAAACTCCAAATCAGCAACTATGTTATTTGATTCTGGAGCATCACATTACTTTATTGCATCAAAGTATGTTGCCAAGTATAGTTTTCCCATATCTCATATGAAGTATACCTTATTGGTTAAATCTCCTGGAGGGGAGATGAGGACGAATATTCTATGTCCAAAAGTAATCTTTGGAATAAGGGGGGTAGACTTCTTCGCCAACCTCATTGTTCTGGATTTGCAAGGATTGGAGATAATACTTGGTATCGACTGGTTAAGGAATCAAAATGGGATAATTCAATGTGCCACAAAGACGGTGAAGTTGAGAAATGAAGAAGGGGTCAGCATAGAGTTTGAAGCATCTCAACACCCACCAAAGCGAGCAGAGCTGAATCAAATGGACAGTGCAACAATAGAGGAGATCCCTGTGGTGCTCGAATTTTTGGATGTATTTCTGGATGAGTTGCCAGGTATGTCACCTGATCGTGACATAGAGTTTGTTATTGATTTAATACCTGGAACTGCACTCATAGCTAAGAGGCCATACAGGATGCCTCCTATGGAATTAGCGGAGCTCAAGAAGCAAATTCAAGAGCAGCGAGAAAAGAGTTTCATTCGTCCGAGCTCTTCACCTTGGGGAGTGCCAGTGCTATTCGTGGACAAGAAGGACGGATCCCAAATGGATGTGTGTGGATTACCGAGCTCTCAACGAGGTGACTATTAAGAACAAGTATACATTGCCACGTATAGAGTATTTGTTTGATCAAATGAATAGTGCATGTGTTTTCTCCAAGATTGATTTGAGGTCAGGTTACTTCCAAATCAAGATCAGACCGTCATACATACCCAAAACGGCTTTTCGGACAGGGTATGAATCAGTGAGTACAATGTTATGTCTTTTGGATTGACGAATGCACTTGCATACTTTATGTACCTCATGAATAAGGTCTTCATGGAGTACATGGATAAGTTCATTGTGGTGTTCATCGATAATGATCTACTCGAAGAGTGGAGAGGAGCATGAAGAGCATTTGAGGCTCACATTGCAAAAATTGAGGGAAAACCAATTGTATGCCAAAATCAGCAAGTCCAAATTTTTGTTAAGGGAAGTATCATTTTTGGGTCTATCATCTCGAGAAGAGGAGTATCGGTGGACCCATAAAAAGTTAGGGATGTTCTAAAGTTGGAACTGCCACAGAATGTGAAGGAAATCCAGAGTTTTCTTCGAATGGCTGGATATTACTGTCAGTTTATCAAGAACTTTTCCAAGATAGCCAGCCCATGACTTAGTTATTAATTAAGGGGAAGGCATTTCAATGGACCCAAGCTTGTCACGACAGCTTTGTGGAGCTCAAAAAGAGATAGACAACATCACCTGTGTTGGTTTTGCCACATGTGAGTAAAAGTTTCGATATCTATTGTGATGCATAGTCAAGGACTTGGGTGTGTGCTCATGCAAGAAGGTCAAGTAGTAGCCTATGCATCGAGGCAATTGAAGAAACATTAGCAGAATTACCCAACACATGATGTCGAACTTGTAGCCATAGTGCATGCTTTAATGATATGGAGGCACTACATTCTTGGTCACATGTGTTAGATTTATACGGATCATAAGAGTCTCAAGTACATATTCACGCACATGGACCTGAATTTGAGGCAACACAGGTGGTTGGATCTCATCAAGGATTATGATGTTGGAATCAATATAACCCAGGGAAGGCTAATGTAGTGGTTGATTATTTGAGTCGGAAAGGAGTAAGCCACCAACTCACGGTTCGAGAGCTGCCATCCGAGCTATGCAAGGAGTTTGAATGGTTGAATCTTGGATTTGTGAATGAGATGGGAATAATGGAGTTAAATCCAACCTTTGAGGAAGAAATCCGAGAAGGTCGGACCAAGGATGAGGAAATTCAGGAAATCAAAGAAGGGACCCAGGAAGGGAGAGAACTCAGGTTTGATGAAGACGAACATGGTACTTTATAGCATGGAAAGAGTATTGTTGTGCCAATATTAAGCATATTCAGGAAACGATTTGAAAGGAGGCACATGACTCACCTTACTCAATCAAACCCATTTGTAGGAAGATGTACAAGGACTTGAAAACATGTTATTGGTGGGCTACCATCAAAAAGAACATAGCTAAATATGTAGCTTTGTGTGATGTATGCCAACAAGTAAAAGCTAAACATCAAAAGCCAGCTGGATTATTACAGCCATTGAAGATTCCGTAATAGAAGTGGGAAGTGATCGGTATGGATTTTATAGTTGGATTACCTTGAACCTAGTCCGGGTACGACTCAATATGGGTTATTGTGGATCGTTTGACCAAATTATCTCATTTCATTCCTGTCAAGACCACGTATACCACCGCGAAGCTAGCAGAATTGTATATGGAGCATATTGTGTGCTGACATGGAGTTCCGAAGAAGATTGTCTCGGACCAAGGTTATCAATTTACCTCGAACTTCTGGGAGAAACTGCATGAAGCTATGGGTACAATGTTAAATTTTAGTTCAGCATATCATCCACAAAACGATTGACAAACCGAGAGGACAAATCAAATATTGGAGGATATGTTGAGAGCTTGCGCCCTGAAGCACGAACACAACTCGGACAAAAGCTTGTTATATGCTAAGTTTTCCTATAATAACAGTTACAAAGCCAGCTTGAAGATGATGCCATATGAAGCACTTTATGGAATGATGTGTATGACACCTTTGTTTTGGAATGAGACAGAAGAGAACCAAGCGTTTGGACCGGATTTGTTGCAAGAGGTTGAAAACCAAGTTCAGATAATCCGTGAAAATTTGAGGGATGCTCAATCAAGAAAAAGGGCTACGCGGATAATAGGCTGACAAAATTAGCCTTTGAAGTGGGAGACTTCCTATACCTTAAAGTATCACCTATGCGAGGTCATAAGCGGTTTAATGGCAGAGGCAAGTTGCCACCTCACTATATTGGACCATTCAAGATTTTTGTCAAACGTGGAGAAGTAGCATATAATCGAGAGATGCCAGCACATCTTTCCGATGTCCATGATGTGTTCCGCTTTTCACATCTCAAGAAGTTCTTAAGGGTACCGAAAGAACAAGTGCCAATGGAAGAATTGGAATTGGATGCAGATTTGACTTATGCCAAGAAACCGGTCAAAATAATAGAAACCAAGGAGAGGGTCACGAGAAACAAGGTCATTCGATGGTGCAAAGTACTGTGGAAGCATCATACAAAATCGGAAGCAACTTGGGAGTTGGTGGATGATATCAAGAATGATTTTCCCTATATATTTCCTTCTACGTCGAATCTCGAGGTCGAGATTCATTTTAAGGGTGGTAGGTTTGTAACACCCTCATTTTCATCCATCATGCATTGCATACATTCTTATACATGTTTAGCGTTAAGCAACATAAAAAGGAACAAGTTTAAAATGAATTAGAAGCAAAACAACACTTAAAACTCTGTAGAAGTACGAACTTGTCCTGTTTGCACCCCGGACTAGTTCGGTTTCCCCCTCTGATACCCTCCGGACTTGTCCGTTTTGTTGCGGACTAGTCCGATTATGTGTTTTCTCCATCCCGGACTTCTCCGTTTTTGAGGGCGGACTAGTCCGATCCTTGATCTAGTTTGAAGAATTGTCAAGACTTTACACTTGTCAGATCTATTCCAGACTTGTCTGTTTTCCTCTCTGGACAAGACCGGACTTGTCCGGACCTCCTTCTGGACTTGTCTATTTTCTTCTCTGTCCAACATCGGACTAGTCCGGCCCCCTAGAGGACTTGTCCGATGTGCCTGACTCGGATTCAATCTTTTCCTCCACGAACTGCCATTGGGTATTTACAATAATTGGGCCCAAGAACGTCGTGCCCAACCCCTGTGGGGTCCATGTAGGACCCCTGCACGGCCTCCACCCACCTTAGACTCAAAATCCTTCAAACCCTACCTCTCCACCTCTATATAAACACCCCACCACCCTAACTTTTCATCTATTTGCCACAATTGAAGAAAGCCTCAACCCTAGTTCGCGAGAGCCGCCTTCAAGAAGGAGTCCAACAGCAAGGAGGTGGAGGAAAACACGAAGGGCGATCATTCAAGCAAGATCTTCACCAACTTTTCGTTCTTCATCACCAATTCAAGCTCAACTCATCTTCATCAAGCCCTAATCGTCAAGATCAAAGTTTTGCACCCAATTCTTGATCTTTGGATCTCTAAACACGTTGTACACCCTCTAAATCCAAGTTTCTACGTCAATTCAACCGAAATTATCGTCATCAAGAAAACCCAAGTTCACAGGTTCTGATCGGGGTGGACTAGTCCGGCCCCTGAAAGCGCACTTGTTCAGCCTGAATCTGAAGTGTGCTGAATTAATTCCAAATTGGCTAGAATTAATTCCAAACCTATCCAAACTTGTTAGAAACTATTGTAACTAGTTAGTAAACATTAATAGCAACTCATTAACAAGTTCACCACATAATTGCATTAATCATGTATGTCATGGCATATTGAGCACTATATGAGCATTATTTGATTGAATTGTCTATTTTGCATGTTTGTCGCTCGGAATGGAATGTGCTGCTATAGAGGGTGCTGTCAAGGACCTACAGTACCAGAATTTTTGAGCTTTTGACCCTAACCAATCTCAGGAGCAAGGCAAGTGTCTTTGATCATTTTGATCTTGTTTTTATATGTTTTGTTTGCAAAACTGCATGCTTGTGTCAAATTGATGGGAAACCCAAAATAGGTGTTTACTAGACTTGTTTGACCATCCTCGCCACTTGAAATATATTATAGAGAGTCGAGAAAGGCTTTTTACCTTTTTTCTTGGCTCTAATTAGTGGGGATGGGAAAATAACAAAATGGGGCTTGACTATGAATTACTACACTCATGGATGATGAGAGTTTTTGAACATGGTTAATTGGTGACAAGGGATTTGGGAGTCGGTTGGGTTTGCAATAGTGGTGGGACTGCCCTTGTATCTGATGGTGCAAAGTACAGTGGAAGCATCATACAGAATCGAAAGCAACTTGGGAGCTGGCGGATGATATCAAGAAAGATTTTCTCTATATAATTCTTTCTACGTTGAATCTCGAGGGGCAGATTCATTTTAAGGGTGGTAGGTTTGTAACACCCTCATTTTCATCTATCATGCATTGCATACATTCTTATACATTTTTAGCGTTAAGCAACATAAAAAGGAACAAAGTTTAAAACGAGTTAGAAGCAAAATAGCACTTATAAGTCTGTAGAAGTACGGACTTGTCCGGTTTGCACCCCGGACTAGTCCAGTTTCCCCCTCTGATGCCTTCCGGACTTGTCCGTTTTGTTGCAGACTAGTCCAATTAAGTTTTTGTTCCATCCCGGACTTGTCTATTTTTGAGTGCAGACTAGTCCGATCCTTGATCTAGTTTTGAAGAATTGTCAAGATTCCGCACTTGTCGGATTTATATCGGACTTGTCCGTTTTCCTCTCTGGACAAGACCGGACATGTCTGGACCTCCTACCAGACTTGTCCATTTTCGTCTCTGTCCAACATCGGACAAGTCCGGCCCCCTAGCGGACTTGTCTGGTGTGCTCGACTCGGATTCAATCTTTTCCCCCACAAGCTACTATTGGGTATTTACCTAAATTGGGCCCAAGAACGTCGTGCCTAACCCCTGTGGGGGTCCATGTAGGACCCCTGCACGGCCTCCACCCACCTTAGACTAGAAATCCATCAAACCCTACCTCTACACCTCTATATAAACACCCCACCACCCCAACTTTTCATCTCTTTGCCACAATTGAAGAAAACATAAACCCTAGTTCGAGGGAGCCACCTTCAAGGAGTCCAGCAGCAAGGATGAGGAGGAGAACACGAAGGGGGATCAGTCAAGCAAGATCTTCACCGACTTTTCATTCTTCATCACCAATTCACGCTCAACTCATCGTCATCAAGCCCTAATCGTCAAGATCAAAGTGCGTCACCCAATTCTTGATCTTTGGATCTCTGAACACGTGGTACAACCTCTACATCAAAGCTTCTATGTCAATTCAACACAAATTCTCGTTGATCAAGGAAACCCTAGTTTACAAGTTCTGATCGGGGTGGACTAGTCCGGCCCGTGAAACCGCACTCGTCCGGCTTCTGAATCTGAAGTGTGCTGAATTAATTCCAAATTGGATCGAATTAATTCCAAACCTGTCCAAACTTGTTGGAAACTACTGTAAGTAGTTAGTAAACATTAATAGCAACTCATTAACAAGTTTACCACATAATTATTGTAATCATGTATGTCATGGCATATTGAGTAGTATATGAGCATTATTTGATTGAATTGTCTGTTTTGCATGTTTGTCGCTCGAAATAGAAAGTGCTGCTTTAGAGGGTGCTGTCGAGGACCTCCAGTACCAGAATTTCGAAGCTTTTGACCCTCACCAAGGTCAGGAGCAAGGCAAGTGACTTTGATCATTTTGATCTTGTTTTAAATGTTTTGTTTGCAAAACTGCATGCTTGTGTCAAATTGATGGGAAACCCAAAATAGGTATTTACTAGACTTGTTTGACCATCCTTGCCACTTGAAATATATTATAGAGAGTCGAGAAAGGCTTTTTAACTTTTTTCTTTGCTCTAATTAATGGGATGGGAAAATAACAAAATGGGGCTTAACTATGAATTACTGCACTCATGGATGATGAGAATTTATGAATATTGTTAATTGGTGACATGGGATTTGGGACATCTAAGCAAGCATGGTTTGTGGATTGAGTTGGATGTTATGATGGTTTTGCTTGCCTTGTATCTAAGGACTGGTTCATGCTAGAATATGCCAGGACAATAGTGCCACCACAAGTCCAAGTATGGGTGCGGCTTAGCTGATTAATTAGGTGTATTGCAAGCATTGTTCAGATCATTTGGAGGAGCATGGAATTGGAGTTGGTTGGGTTTGCAATAGTGGTGGGACTGCCCTGGGATCCAAAAGGCACAAGAGGGGGCCCTTGGTTGGATGTGCTCAGTCGGAGGCATCACCATCGGTGAATCCTTAGTGGGTCTGAATATGCTGGTAGTCCCATTGTAAAGTCTATTTTGTGATCTCTTGGCCATACATTTGAGGAAGTTTAATTAGCATTATGGAGGTTTCTTTAGTCCCTGGCGGGTGACAAAATCACGAACTCGTGGGTAATATGGTACAACCTCTGTAGAGATTGTTAAAAACTATCATGATAGTCGTGCTACTGGTCACGAGCACCTGGATGACCTACATGATTAGAGGAAACTTGGGATTTGGGATGGTTATTGTTGGGTAATGGCAATGGTTATAGTTATGATTATGGAATGGATGGTGATAAATGGTCACTGTTAATGATGATGGTAAGAATATGGAATAAGGATGGATATTGAATGTTGGATATGTATTATTACGTTTATTTGGGATATGATGGGATAAAATTCACATAGACATAGTATGATGCTTTTTACACGTTTTAAATGTACGTTTTAGCAATTAGCCATTGTTTATTATCATGCTTTGTTTAAGATACATGTCATACTTTCCCACACTTCTGGAGTACGACACGTACTCACCCTTGCAATTCCCCCGACCAACAGTTTCAGGTGATGTTTGGGAGTATCCTGAGGATAATGCAGAGTACTAGGTTGTGTGCTACCGTCGACTTGCTTGTGGTGTTGCTTGGAGCCGCGCTATCCTTTTTGCTCAGTTTGCTTAGTTGATTTATTAGATTATTTCTGCTGCAGTAGTATTATCAATAATATTCATTAGAGCTGTAATATGAGGATTACTGGAATATTGTAATAAAGGTACTTATTTAATAATTTGAGTTGTGGTAATTATCTGTTTATCATTTGTGAATCACTTGTGTATGTGTGTTAAACATCCTAGGCACAGATATACTACACTTGGTTCATTTTTTGGAACAGGGTGTCACATAATTTTTCCCAAATCCCAATTTCCACTCTATGATCGAAGTTATCCAGGTGCTCTTTACCGGGAGGAAGGCTATCATGATAGTTATTAACACTGCAGAGGTTGTACCACTTTACCCACAAGTTCGTGATTTCGGTACCACTTTACCCACAAGTTCGTGATTTCGTCACCTGTAGGCGACTAATGAAACCTCCCTAATGCCAATTACACTACCTTAGGTGTATGACCAAGAAATCACAAAATAGCTTTTACGAAGGGACTACCAGCATATTCAGACCTACTAAGGTTTCACGAGTGGTGATGCCTCCATCTGAGCACATCTAACCAAGGGCCCCCTCTTGTGCCGATCGGAGCCCAGGGCAGTCCGGCCACTATTGCAAACACAACTGACTCCCATTCTCCGCTCTTTCGAATGATTCAAACAATGCTGGAAATACACCTAATTAACTAGCTAAGCCACACCCATACTTGGCCTTGTGGTGGCATTGTTGTCCTGGCATATTCTCACATGAAGCCATCCTTAGATCGAAAGCAAGCAATACCACCATATCAACCTACCCAATCCATAAACCATGCTTGCTTAATCTCCCAAGTCCCATGTTACCAATTAACCATGTTCATCAATTCTCATCGTTCATTAAGTCATAGTTAAGCCATTTGGTTATTTTCCCATCCCAATCAACTAGAACAAAACAAAAAGGTAAAAATATCCTTCCCGATTCTCTACAAATATACTCCAAGCGACAAGGATGGTCAATCAAAACCAGTAAACAACTATTTTGGGTTTCCCATCAATTTGACACAAGCATGTAGTTTTGCAAACAAAACGTTTAAAAACACGGGATCGAAATGATCAAGGACACTTGCCTTGCTCTTGAGATTGGTTAGGATCAAAAGCTTCAAAGTTCTGGTGGTGGGGGTCCACGATAGCACCCTCTAGAGAAAAACCTTCTATTCTCCACAATAACATACAAAACAAACATTACAATCAATAAATCCTCATATTTTACTCAATATGTCATGACATGCATGAATGATGCAATTATGTGGTAATGCATGTTATTAAGTTGATGTCATTGCTTACTAAGTAGTCCCATTTAAGGATTACATGTTAAAACAAGTTTTAAGTCATTTAGGATATTAAAGAAGATCTAGGAATTTTCAGAACAGGAAGACCGGACTAGTCCGCACCAGGGCCGGATATGTCCATTCTGGAACAGAAAGGAAATCGGACTAGTCCGCACTCGGACCGGACAAGTACTTTAAGGCTAGGGTTTTAGCGGATTTTCAACTAGAGCATAGTCAAAATTAATGTGGAACCATATTTTACTTAGAAAAGATGGATCTAATATATTTACCGTGAATCCTAGGGTTCAAAGGTTGAGGATTCGATGGAACTCGAGAACGTGACATCTAGATCCAAAGAAGATGAAGAATTTGTGGATAATTGACGATGGTGTCGATGAGTCTACGAAGATTGATCTTGCTTGATCTTCATGTCTTCCTCTTCCTTCCCCTGGCTGCGAGCTCCTCTCTCCTTGATGGCGGCTCTCACGAACTAGGGTTAGGGGTTCCCTTCAATTGTGGCAAAGAGATCAAAAGGGTGGGTGTTGGGGTGTTTATATAGGATGGAGATGGTTGGGTTTGGGTAGAAATCGAGTTTTAGGTAGTGGAGGCCTAGGTGGGGTCCCACCTGGGCTCCACAGGGTTAGGCACGACGTTCTTGGGCCCAATTAAGGCAATTACCAAAAAGCCAATCGGGGAGGAAAAATAGAATCAGAGTTGGGCATACCGAACTAGTACGCTCAGGGGCCAGACAAGTCCGATATGGGACAGAAAGTTAAAGGGACAAGTTCGATGCCGATCCAGACAAGCCCGAACGGTTCCAATAAGCAAAACAGACATGTCTGGTATGGCACCGAACAATTATGTAGGTTTGTCCAGTTTTCAAAAACCGGACCAAAATGAGGAATTATCAGACAACTCTGAAAGTTTCCAGTAACGAAGATTGGACTAGTCCGTAATCGAGAACGGACAAGTCCAGACAACATCAGAAGCATTTTTTGGACTAATCCGTGGCAAAAAGAGGATAAGTTCGAAAAACAACAGAAAGTAAAACGGACTAGTCCAGGTTCCATACCAGACAAATTCGCACTGACACAGGCTTTTAACTGATGTTTGGTTCTAATTCATTTTAAATGTGTTCATTTCTGTGTTGCTTAATGATAGACATGCATAAGAATGTATGCAATACATGATTGATGAAAATGAGGGTGTTACAAACCCAACCCTCTTAAAATAAATCTTGCCATCGAGATTCGACATACAAGAGAAGAGATAGGGAAATTATCTCTTGAGGTCATCTTCCAGCTCCCAAGTTGCCTCCGATTCAGCATGATGCTTTCATTGTACTTTGCACCATCGAATCATCTATTATCTCGTGACTCTCTCCTTGTTTCCAAGATTTTGACCGGGTGCTCGGCATAAGTCAAATCTGCCTCTAATTCCAATTATTCCATTGACACTTGTTCTTCCGGTACCCTTAAGCACTTCTTGAGTTGAGAAATGTGAAACACATCATGAACATCGGAAAGATGTGCTGGCATCTACAACTTATATGCCACTTCTCCACGTTTGCCCAAAATCTTGAACGGTCAGATATAACGAGGTGCCAACTTGCCTTTGACATTAAACCGCTTATGACCATGCATAGGTGATACTTTGAGATATACGAAGTCTCCCACTTCAGATGCTAAGTTTCTTTGCCTATTATCTGCATAGCCTTTTTGTCTTGATTGAGCAGCCCTCAAATTCTCGCAGATTGTCTGAACATGAGTTTTAGCCTATTGCAATACATCAGGTCCCAATACTTGGTTTTCTCCTGTCTCATTCCAAAACAAGGGTGTCCTGCACTTCCTTCTATATAATGCTTCATATTGTGACATCTTCAATCTTGCTTGGTAACTGTTTTTGTAGGAAAATTCAGCATAAGACAAGCTTTTGTCCTAGCTGCGTCCATGCTTCAAAGAACAAGCTCTCAACATGTCTTCCGATATTTAATTTGTCCTCTCGGATTGCCAATAGGTTTATGTATTATATGTGAAACTAAAATTTAACCTTGTACCCATAGCTTCATGTTGTTTCTCCCAGAACCTAGAGGTGAATTGAGAACCTCGGTTTGACACTATTTTCTTAGGTACTCCATGTCGGCAAACAATTTTCTCCATGTACAACTCGACCAGCTGTGCAGCGGTATACTTGGTCTTGACAGGAATGAAATGAGCTGATTTGGTCAACCGATCCACAATAAACCACATTGAGTCATAAATTGAGTGGGTTCGCGGTAATCCAACTATGAAGTCCATACTTATTTCTTCCCACTTCCACTCTGGAATATTCAATGGCCGCAGTAATCCAGCTGGCCTTTGATGTTCAGCCTTCACTCGTTGGCACACATCACATAAAGCAAAATATTAAGCTATGTCCTTTTTCATGTGATCCAACCAATAACATTTCTTCAAGTCCTTGTACATCTTTGTACATCTAGGATGGATAGAGTAAGGCGAGTCATGTGCCTCCTTTAAAATTGTGCAAAATATTAACGCTTCACATTAGGCACACAAATCCGTTTCCCAAGCCATAGAGTGCCATGGTCATCCTCATCAAATCTGAATTCTATCACTTCTTGAGTGTTTTCCTTAATTTCCTTGATTTCCTCATCCTTTGTTTGTCCGTCTCGAATTTCTTGTTCCAAGGTCGGATTTAACTCTATTATTACCGTCTCATTCACAAATCCAAGATTCAACCGTTCACACTCCTTCCATAGCTCGGATGGCAACTCTTGAATTGTGAGTTGGTGACTGACTCCTTTCCGACTCAAAGCATCGACCACTACATTAGCCTTCCCTGGGTGGTAGTTGATTCCCACATCATAATCTTTGATGAGCTCCAATCATCTTTGTTGCCTCAAATTCAAGTCTGTTTGTGTGAAAATGTACTTGAGGCTCTTGTGGTCCGTGTAAATTTCACGCCTATGACCAAGAATGTAATGTCTCCATATCTTCAAAGCATGCACTACGGCTGCAAGTTCGATATCATGCGTAGGATAATTCTACTAATGTTTCTTCAACTGCCTCGATGCATAGACTACCACTTGACCTTCCAACATGAGCACACATCCGAGTCCTTGTCTTGATGCATCACAATAAATATCAAAGCTTTTGTTCACATCTGGCAATACCAACATAGGTGATGTTGTTAACCTCTTCTTTAGCTCCTCGAAACTGTTCTGACAAGCTTGAGTCCATTGTAATGCTTTTCCCTTCATCAACAATTCAGTCATTGGCTTTGACTATTTTGTAGAAATCCTTGATGAACTGATGGTAATATCCAGCCTTTCCAAGGAAGCTCCTAATTTCCTTCACATTTTGTGGTGGTTCCCACATTAGCACATCCCTCACCTTCCCTGGGTCAACCGATACTCCTCCTCCAAAGATGATATGGCCCGAAAATGATACTTCCCTTCACCAAAACTGGCACTTGCTGAACTTTCCATATAATTGGTGTTCCCTCAATTTCTGCAATGTGAGCCTCAAGTGCTCTTCATGATCCTCCTCACTACCCGAAAAGATCATGATGTCATCAATGAACACCACTACGAAATTATCCAAGTACTGCATAAAGAACATATTCATGAGGTACATAAAGTATGTCGGTGCATTTGTCAATCCGAAGGACATGACGGTGTACTCATAAAATGGATACCGTGTTCGAAAAGCTGTTTTGGGTATATCTGATGGTCTAATCTTCATTTCAAAATATACTGACCTTAAATAATTCTTGGCGAAAACGCAGGCGCCCTTCATCTGATCAAACAAATCCTCTATATGGGGCAACGTGTACTTGTTGTTGATCGTCACCTTGTTGAGAGCTCGGTAATCCATACACATCCTTTGGGGTCCATCCATCTTATCCACGAAAAGCACTGGCGCTCCCCAAGGTGAAGAGCTTGGGCGAATATAACCCTTATCTAGCTCCTCTCGAATTTGTTTCTTGAGCTCCGCTAACTCTATAGGAGGCATCCTATATGGCCACTTAGCTATAGGTGCGGTTCAAGGTATTAATTCAATAACAAACTTTATGCCACGATCAGGTGGCATACCTGACAACTCATCCGAAAATACATCTGTATACTCGCACACCACCGAATCCCCTTTATCGCTGCATTGCCCATTTGATTTAGCTCCACCTGCTTTTGTGTGTGTTGAGATGCATCAAATTCTATATTGACCTCTTCTTCATTTGTCAACTTCACTGACTTTGTTTCACATTGAATTATCCCATGTGCTTCCTTAACCAGTCCATACCAAGTATTACGTCCAATCCTTGTGAATTCAAAACAATAAGGTTGGCGAAGAAATCTACCCCCCTTATTCTAAGGCTTACTTTTTGACATACTATATTCGTCATCATCTTCCATGTAGCTTCATCCAAAATAGTGAACCTTCTAGTTGTGTCCGTCTTCCATTGAAGTAGAGGTCGAACGAGACAGAAAGGAAAGATAGAACAAATCCCCAATTATATGCATCAAGGTATATGGTACTAAGCAACTATATATAAGCCTATATGGATGTGGCGAATGCCGAAAGATCCCACGATCCTCTAATAAGCACACAAGCACACAAGCAACCATTACATGGCAAATCAGCACACCAAGACACCTCGATTATTCCTGAGTGTTCCTATGCCCTGTAAAGTGTCCATTCTATCTAGGTTGCATGCTACGGTCAATCTGTTGTTCTGATACCAATTTGTGACACCCGGTTCTGAAAAGGAAACAAGTGTGATGCATATGTGCGCTCTGGATGTTGAACACACATACATGAGTGCATCACAAATGATATACAAAAAATTACCACAGCACGAACTAGTAAATAAGTACTTTTATTACAATATTCGAATAATTCTCAAATTACAGCTCTAATGATCATTATTAATAATAATTTTACAGCGGAAATATTCTAACTGAGCAACTAAGCGAAGGGGATAGCGCGACTCCAAGTAATCGACAGGCAAGTCGACGGCAGCACACAACCTAGTACTTCGCATTATCCTTAGGGTACTCCCATACATCACCTGAAACTGTTGATGGCGGAATTGCAAGGGTGAGCACACGTCATACTCAGCAAGTGTGGGAAAATAATGACATGTAGCTTAAACAAGGAACGATAATAAATAATGGCTATTTGCTGAAAAGTATAATTAAAACATATGAAAGGCATCCTACAATGTCTATGTGAATTAATCCCACCATATCCCAAATAACTAACATAACATGAATTCATCACCATTTATCCATCCATATACCATATTCTTACCATCATCACCAACCATGTCCATTTATCACCGTCCAATCTATATCCATAGCCAATATATCCAAATTTCTACTCTAGTCATGGATTTGTCCAGGTCCTCTTAACCGGGCGCACGACTCTCATGATAGTTTTTTAACACTCTGCAGAGTTTGTACCACTTTACCACCAAGTTCGTGATTTTGTCGCCCACCGGTGACTAAAGAAACCTCCCTTTTACCAATTACACTTCCTTAGGTGTATGGCCAAAAGATGAAAAAATAGCATTTACAAAGGGACTACCAGCATATGTAGACCCACTAAGGTCACACCGGTGGTGATGCCTCCAACTGAGCACATCCAACCAAGGGCCCTGTCTTGTGCCGTTCGGATCCTACGGCAGTTCTGCCACTATTGCAAACCCAACAGACTCCCATTCCCACTCCCCAAATGATCCGAACAATGCTAGCAATACACCTAATTAATTGGCTAAGACGCACCCATACTTGGCCTTGTTGTGGCACTGTTGTCCTGGCATATTCACGCATGAACCAGTCGTTAGATCCAAAGAAAGCAAAACCACCATATCATCCAACCCAATCCACAAACCATGCTTGCATAGATCTCCCAAGTCCCATGTTACCAATGAACCATGTTCAACAATTCTCATCATATATACATTCATTAATTAATAGTTAATCCATTTGGTTGTTTTCCCATCCCAATTAATAAGGGCAAAGCAAAGAGGTAAAAGTATGCTTCCTGACTTTCTTCAATATATTCCAAGAGACAAGGATGGTCAATAAAGACTAGTAAACACCTATTTTGGGTTTCCCATCAATTTGACACAAGCATGCAGTTTTGCAAACAAAACATTTTAAAAAACATGATCAAAATGATCAAGGACACTTGCCTTGCTCTTGAGATTGGTTATGATCAAAAGCTTCGAATTTCTAGTGTTGGAGGTCCTCGACAGCACCCTCTATAGGAAAACCTTCTACTCCGCGCAATAACATACAAAACAAACATTACAATCAATAAATGCTCATATATTACTCAGAATGTCATGACATGCATGAATGAAGCAATTATATGGTAATGCATATTATTAAATTGATATCATTGCTTACTAACTAGTCCCCGTCGGTGTTTGGATCCGGCAGATCTCCTGATAATATTGTTGGTAGATCGCGGAGTTGTAGTTTGGTAATAGACGCGCAGAGATTCAAGAAGGTGAATGGCAAGTAAAAACAGAGATTTACATGGTTCGGGCCGACTGAGTGTAATACCCTACTTCATGGGGTGTGTTGGTGTTGTATTGAGCGTGTGAGTCTAGAAGAAGCTCCAGACGAAGAAGCTCCCCTAGGTCAAGGAGTCTAGAAGTCGTCCCTTGTGTATCGTCGAAGTCATTTTATAGTACAAGGACCAGTCGTTACACAGTTAGCCTGGCCCGACAAGTGGCCCTGGCGGTTACTAATGTTTGATACACAATTAATAACATTAATTACCCTTCGTAGCGTGGTAACGAGCCTTGACAGTGCCATTACTGGTATTAAGGGCCTTCCGATCGTGTGTCATTAATATGGTATTAATGACACTTAATCGGAACTTGAAGTCCTTGATTGTCCCTTAGAGGTCCGAGCCGTTGGGGGTCTACCAGCCTGATTGTTGAAGTTGAAGGTCCGGTGGTTCATCCACGTGGCACCTCCGGAGCTTACCGTCGTGGACGGGTTGGTCCGGTGCTGTTGGACACATGTCGGTACCGGAGCTTCCCTCTGTCTGGTGTTAGGTCCGGTGGTGCCATACTGTTATTCCGTCCGGAGCTTTCTCGTGTGTGTGCGGTAGCTCCGATCTTATGATACACGTGGCGGCCCTGGGACTAACCATGTCAGGGAAGCAGGTCTGGTTATGCCTGACATGTGGGGCCTTTGGAGGTCTTCAAATGTGGTAGATTGAGTTTCCTTGTGATCTTTGCAATCCCAAGGGGTATCCGGTACGTAGGGTACTGACAGTGGCCCCCTGGGCCCACCTCTTGGAGAGACCTTTTGGATGAAGTCCTTCTGCTGGAGGTGGGTCCATTCTTTGCTTTTCGAGCCGTGTCTTCAAGGTCTTCGGATGTGCCGTTGGCAATAGTTCGCAGTTAAACCACCGTCGCGTGGCATATCCTGGAGGCGGCAGGTGAGATCTTAGCGTGTGGATCTCACGCAATTGAAGCTCGCCGGTTCTCGATACAAAAATTGTATCGGTTCCGCGCGCCCTATCAGGCCACCGCCTTCGGATTTCCCGCCTTTCATGATGAAAAACGTTCGCTTGGGGTAAGGACCTTGATTTGATCGTCGGGGTTGCCCCGGTCCCCTTTGTCATTGGCAGGGTGATGTTTTTGAATGGTATCATCGGCTCCTCCTCGGTTTCCATCCAAGCGTTGCGGGGGCTTACTTAAGAAGGAAAGCACGAACCATTTGGGGTTCTTTACGCCTTTCATTCGAACTGCGTTCAAATCCTCAAACTTTTGCTTGCTTTTGCTCTCTTGCCTCGCTATGCCGCGATGGAGTTGGGTCTTCGTCAGAGCCGACTAAAGACTGGCGGTGATTTGAAGAAGGTTCGGGCCCTCATGGGGTGGTCCCCTGACTTTTTCAACCACTTGGTCCGCACCCGCAAGCTTCCTTTCGTGAAGGAGCACACCGACAACATGGTGTACTTCTCCGCGTACGCCACGGTGGGACTGTTCCCACCTTTCTCCTCTTTCTTCTTGATGCTGCTAGACTTCTATGGTCTGCAGCTATACCACCTTGGCCCCCACTCCATTCTTTTAGTGTCGATCTTTATCCACTTCTGCGAGATGTGGGTGGGCATTCCCCCTGCGTTGAGCTCTTCCGCACCTTCTTCACTGTCCAAACCACCAGCAAGAGTGACGAGTACCTTGGCTTCTATTATTTTATGAAGCGCAAGAAGTGCCCGTACAAGTACTTGCGGTCGTTTCCTTCTGGGAAGTGGGACGACTGGAAGAAGAATTGGATCGTCATCAGGGTGGAGGACCACGAGAAGCTGGAGTTGCCGGAAGGCCTCCCCAATGTCGACACAGCAGTTTGGAGCAAAGCTCCGATGTTATCGGACGCCTTCAACCCTGCTCTGACCAGGATCCGCCTGTGCGTGGAAGGAGGTTGACACCTAAGGCGGGGTTTTGCAACTTCCTAACCAACAGGTGGGCTCCGCTGAAGAAGAGGGAGAAGCTTTCTTGGGCTCTCAATACTGTGCTGGACGACGACTGGATTGAGACAGGTTTGAAGTCCAACAATGAGGGTGCAACTTCGGAGTTTCACCTCAAGAAGTTTAAGCACGACATTGACGTCGAAGGTGATGATTTGACTCCGCCAACAGCTTTTCTCCCTCTGAACATGGAGGCGGAGTTCAGCAGGGAGCTCCGGCGGACGATGCCGGTGCTTGACGACCTTGGTGTCGTTGAGAGGCGTTCGATCACTTGGTTGGTGATCTCTGGAGCTTCCGAGGGTGGTCCCCCTTCCGTCCCGGAACAGAGAGTTGAAGTCGTGGGCAAGGGCAAAGAGTTTTTCGAGCCCTCGAGCTGCAAGAGGAAGCTGAAGCATGCCGACGGGAGGTCCGTCAGGCCTGCTCCTTCCGCAGTGACTCCTTCTCCCCGGAGGGGGGGGGGGGTCTTCAACGGCGTCATCTACTCCAGTAGCGGCATCTTCCCGGGGTGCTAGCTCCGGCCATGTGACTCCAGTACCAGGGCCAGTTGAGGGCTTTGGGTCTAGAGGTCCTTCCCGGTCGAGGGGGGCCTTGACCAAGGCAACACCGATAGCAGTAGCATGCTCCGGGGGACCTTCCGGGACTACCACGACAGTGGCGGCTGGGGCCAGTCCGGAGCGTCTGAAAAAGAGGTTCCGTGCTAACTGGTGCGGAAGCCTTCCGAGGTAATTTTTTATTTTTTACCTCAGTCAGTTGTTTTATTGTTATAACTGTATTTTGAGTTTCTTTGACCTTCATCCACAGCGTTCCTAAGAAAAGGGTTGAAGCTCCGATTCCTGCAGCAGCAGTTGAGGCTGTGCAGGCGGAAGCTTCGGCTCCAATTCCAGTGCCACCCCAAGAGGTGGATGAGGCTGCGGCAGCTCCGGCGCTGGCCGTCGTGGTCTTGGACCTCTACTCATCTCCAGAAGCTCTCGTGGTAGCATCGGACCACGGGAATGAAGATGTACCAGCGGCACCAGCCCCGGAGGTTGATGCTCCAGGCTTGGATGTTGAAATGATGGACGCTCGGTGAATGTAGGCCTGCATTCATCTCAACAAAGAGGTTAGAATCCCAATTGCTTGTCATAAATCATCCAAAACCCACAAGGGAGTCCTAGATGCACTTTCAATCTCCCCCTTTTTGGTGATTGATGACAACCAATTGAGATATCACAAAATATGACAAAAATTGAGATTTTCATAAAGTATTCACATATGAATCAAAAATACATCAAGCAGTGAAAGAATTATCCATATGTGCATTCTTTATGGTGGGATGCACAACTAAGACATTAAGACATTGAGAGTGACATAATTTGCATTAATCACCAAAAACAAAGCACATATGTCAATCCAGGAGCAAAATTACAGATTTAAAAAAAAACTTCTCAAATTAAGTAAGCATTGCATCACAGAACCAAAGTTAATCTTAGAAACACCGTTAAATCATTACAAACACAAAGATAGATAAAAAGAGCTCTCTCCTCGCATCCTACAGCTAAAGCTAAGACTGCCCCTCAATCTCTCCCCCTTTGGCATCAAGACACCAAAAAGAAGGAGAGGAGGGTCCTGGTCTTCACTCTTCACTGTCGGTCCTCTCGTCGTCGTCTTCGTCTTCTTCATCATCAGCTTGACGAGGAGGAGAAGGAGGAGGGACGGAGCCATTCGAGCCCCCAATGACGAAGTAGGCGAGCTCGGAGGGGTTCAAGGGCGCGAGCTCTGTGAAGTCTGGGTCAGAGTCCTCAGAGATCACTGGAGATCCAATGGGGTCGATCTCCAGCTTTTGGCAGATTTGCTTCACGTTGGCCTTTATGTACTTCATGTCCTCCTTTCTCTTCTGGTTGAGCTTGTGGGCCTTCACTTCGGCCTTCTTGCAGGAGGAGAATATGGCAGCCAGATACTTGAGGATCCCACTAGCTGATCCTCTTTGAGGGGCTTCCCTAGAAGTAGGGACAGCTCTGGCACCTTCACTTGATCTTGCCGATGCCTCGGGACTAGAGGCCGGCGAAGGAACAGCCTGGACATTCACTGGTTGAGGCTTCGGAGGACTCAAGGGGGTATGCTCCACATCCTTCACAAACTCAATCCCTGTGACTTTCTCAATCATAAACATGAGATAGAGAGCATAACCACATGACCTGTTGGTGGTGCCGGAGATGTTGACCATATCATTCCATATGTAGTCAAACACATCAAGCTTTATGTCCTTGCTTATGATCTTCATTAGGGTCCGGAGGTATCCTTGTACACTCCCTGCATCCCCATCCTTAGGGCCAATGGTCTTCCTCAAAACTCGATTTAGCACCACAAAGAATGGCTTCATGTTCTTTGTGGAGGGAGGGATGAACTTTGAATTTGGCTCATAGAGAAACTTCATCCTGTCCTTGTCGATGACACCAACATTGTGGATGAACACATTATCATTGTTGGAGGTGTCAAGATGCAGCATTCTAGCAAAGTCTTCATAAGAGATAGTGTACTTGGATCCATGAGTCATCCAAGTCACTCTTTCTTCCTCATCACTTGCAAAGTGGCAGGTGGCATAGAATTGAGCCACCACTTCATCATTCCAGTTGTACTTGAAGGAAAATAGGTCCTTCAAGCCATGTCTCTCAGCTACTGCAATCACTTCATCAAAAGCTGAGCACCTCTTCCTCTCAAGGTGTTCCCAGTCAATCCATTGACTGCGCACCACCGGTGTCTTCATTGGCAAGTATACCAATTAATAGAAGTCAGCATGGAAGTTGCACCAGAACCTTCCATCTGCGGCTTGCTTCGGTCTGCCATACCAGTCAATGCTTCTGAATTTAGCGGCCGAGTCACTGCCCTTGCCATTGAACTTCTCCTCAGTAGGGTCCCGGAGCCCTTCCCTGGGAGCATGGAGCTTCAAAGGCCCGACTGGACCCGTCGCTATCCCTTTGCCCTTGCCCTTTGCTTGGCGGGCAATTGCCGAGCTAGGGCCACCACTGGCGGTAGCACTAGAAGCTGGCACCTTGGAGGCCGGCTTCTTTGCTAGCACTTTCCTCTGAACATGTGGAGGGGATGGAGCTGGCTCGGTAGGTCTTTCTTGGCGCTTCTTGCCAAGACCCGTTGAGGTCCGAGGTGCCACGTCGTGGCCCATCTCGGCCTCAAAATCGGAGATTTCATCATTTGAGCTCGACATGATCTGAGAATGATTTGCAAGAATGATGATGAGTGATACAAGGCATAGGTATGAAAAGATAGCAAGGAATTGCATTGAGGAATTGAGGAATTAGGTTTTAGGTTCAGAAACATCGGACTTGTCCGGTGCACAGGCACGGACTAGTCCAGGGGACCGGACTTGTCCGTGCATGTACCGGACTAGTCCGTTGTTCATCCTCAAAAACCTAGCAGATTGGACAAAGGCTGATTCCTAATGCATAACAAATCTAGCATACACGTAGTACATCAAAGAAGCATGTATCTAGTGAAAGATGCTAGGCTATTCGACCAACAATGGAGAAAAACAAGATTTCTAGGGTTTGGGAGAAAATTACCGAAGAAATCGATTGAAGCTTGAGGATTAGGGAGTTGGAGCCCGGACAAGTCCGCTAGCTTCAATCCGCGAGGTCAAGCTTGATTTCCACCCAAATGCGCACCCTTTTGATGGAGGGATCAAGGAATCGCCTTGGGAGCTCGAGCGCCAGAGAGAGAGTGCGTGAGCAAGAGTGGGGATGAGAGGAATTAGGGTTTGGTGGCGGCTAGGGTTATGGACACGAAAAATCGGACAAGTCCGGAGATGACCGGACTAGTCCGAACTCATCCAGAGAGCTATATCGGACTAGTCCGTGGTCTAGCGGACTAGTCCGGACTAACCGGCACTCGGCGGACTAGTCTGCAAGGGAGGACTTGTTTGGGTAACCACGGACTAGTCCGTGGTCACCAGGAGAAATTTGCATAGCCCATTCATATATATTTGAAGGTTCATTAATGGAGAATAGAGGGGCAAAACAAATCAGTTAATCTTGATGAATTTGACCAGTAAGCATACAACAATCAAACAATGATCATAATTCATCAAGATCTAGTAATTGACATAGTTTTTCGAGAAAAATTAAGAGAGATGATTTTCACAATGCAATCAACATTTTTGAAGAATTCATACAGGTATGCAACCTTTCAAGCCACACCCCGAGAATCAAGGATATTTAGTTCATTTCGGAGTTCGCAAAAACGCTTTTCATCAAGTGGCTTGGTGAATATGTCGGACAATTTCTTTTGGGTGTTGACATGTGAGATGGTTATATCCCCCCTTCATGGAATGGTTTCTCAAAAAAGGATGTCTTATGTCTATATGTTTAGTTCTAGAGTGTTCAACTGGCCTGTGGGCAATTTTAATGGCACTCTCATTGTCACAAAGGAGAGGAATACGGTTCATATTGTAACCATAATACCTTAGAGTTTGTCGCATCCAAAGGAGTTGTGCACAACAACTCCCGGCTGCAACATACTCCACTTCGGCTGTGGATTGGGCAATGGAATTTTGTTTCTTGGAGGACCAAGAAACTAAGGATCTCCCTAGGAATTGGCATGTGTCGGAGATGCTTTTTCTATCTACTTTGCACCTGGCATAATCTGCATCAGAGTAACCAATGAGATTGAATTTTGAGCCTTTTGGGTACCAAAGACCAAGGTTGGGTGTATGAACTAAATACCTCAAGATCCTTTTTACGGCTGTCAGGTGACATTCCTTAGGGTTGGCTTGAAATCTTGCACACAAACATACACTCAACATGATATCTGGCCTAGATGCACATAAATAGAGTAGAGATCCAATCATGGAGCGATATACCTTTTGGTCAACGTTAGGTCCATCATCATTGAGATCCAAGTGGCCATTTGTTGCCATCGGGGTCTTTATGGGCTTTGCCTTGTCCATGCCAAACTTCTTAAGTATCTCCTGCGTGTACTTGGTTTGGCTTATGAACGTTCCTTCCTTTTGTTGCCGCACTTGGAATCCCAAGAAGTATTTCAATTCTCCCATCATTGACATCTTAAACCTGTCTGTCATGATTTTGCTAAATTCCTCACAAAAAGATTGGTTAGTGACCCAGAGATTATATCGTCAACATAAATTTGACAAATAAAAAGATCATTATCTAAATTCTTTGTAAATAATGTATAATCTACTTTGCCAATTTGAAAACCATTCTCAATTAAGAAATCTCTAAGACACTCATACCAAGCTCTAGGAGCTTGTTTGAGGCCGTAGAGAGCCTTACGCAATTTGAATATGTGGTCGGGAACATCTTCAAACCTGGGTGGTTGCTCCACGTACACCTCTTCCTTGATCGGTCCGTTGAGGAAGGCGCTTTTCACATCCATTTGATACAGCTTGAAATCATGGTGAGTAGCATATGCAAGTAATATTCTAATAGATTCAAGCCTAGCTACTAGAGCAAAAGTCTCATCGAAATCCAAACCTTCGACTTGTGAGTACCCTTTGGCCACAAGTCGTGCCTTGTTCCTTGTCACCACTCCATGTTCGTCTTGTTTGTTGGGGAAGACCCACTTGGTGCCGAAGATGTTTGCATTGGGTCTTGCCACAAGTTCCCACACCTCATTCCGCTTGAAGTTGTTCAATTCTTCTTGCATTGCCACCACCCAGTCCGGATCCTTCAATACATCCTCAATCCTGCATGGTTCCAAAAAGGATACAAACGAATAATGCTCACAAAAGTTAGCTATGCGAGATCTAGTTGTTACTCCCTTTTGGATGTCACCGATGATGTTGTCGATTGGGTGATCCCTTTGGACGCATTGGTGTACTCTTGGGTGTGACACTTGAGGAGTTGTGTCTTCATGATTGTCTGCTTCTCCCCCTAAGTGGTTGCCTTCATTGACATGTTTATCATCTTCGTACTCTTGTGGTTGATCTTGTGTTGAAGCTCCCCCTTGATTGATGGTCTCCTCTTGTGGTTCATTTTCCTCATGTTCGTGTGAAGGTGACTCTTGTGGTCGAACTTCGCCTAGAGCCATTCTTTTCAAAGCTTGACAAGGAGCTTCTTCTTTACCTAATTCACATGGATCAACTTGCTCCTTTTGGGAGCCATTAGTCTCATCGAACACTACGTCACGTGCTACTTCAACAAGTCTGGAGGCCTTGTTGAAAACACGATAGGCGTAAGTGTTCGAATCATAACCAAGCAAGAAACCTTCATCGGACTTCGAAGTGAACTTTGAAGTCCTAGGCTTCTTGTTCAGGATATAACATGGAGAATCGAAAATTCAAAAATATGAAATGTTTGGTTTGTTACCGGTAAGTATCTCATAGGGAGTCTTATTGAGTAGTCGATGAAGATAAAGTTGATTTGCGGTGTGGCAAGCGGTGTTAATCGCTTCCGCCAAAAATCGATCCGATGTCTTGTACTCATCGAGCATTGTCCTTGCCATCTCAATGAGTGTTCGGTTCTTTCTTTCGGCAACTCCGTTTTGTTATGGCGAGTATGGCGCTAAAAATTTGTGCTTGATGCCCTCTTCATCAAGGTACTCCTCCACTTGTGTGTTCTTTAATCCCGTGCCATTGTCGCTTTGAATACTCTTGATGGTCAATGAAAATTCGTTTTGAGCTCGTTTGAAGAACTTCTTGAGTGTTCTTTGTGTTTCCGACTTATCATGCAAAAAAAAAAACCCAAGTGCAGCGAGAAAAATCATCAATGATAACTAAACCATATTTGTTACCGCCGATGCTTATGTAAGCAATTGGACCAAACAAGTCCATGTGAGGTAGTTGGAGCGGTCTTGTTGTAGTCGTGACGTTCTTTGCGGGATGATGTGCTCCAACTTGCTTCCCGGCTTGGCACGCGCTACAAGTCCTGTCTTTCTCAAAAACAACATCCTTCAAACCTTGGATGTGATCGCCCTTGAGGAGTTTTTGAAGGTTCCTCATACCAACATGCGCTAGCCGTCTATGCCACAGCCAACCCATGTTGGTTTTTGCAATCAAGCATGTGTCGAGTTCATCTTTATCCTTGTTAAAGTCAACAAGGTAAAACTTTCCCTTCATCATACCCTTGAATGCAATGGAACCATCACTCCTCCTAGAGACGGTCACACCCTCGTTAGTGAACAAGCAATTATAACCTTTGTCACATAGTTGAGATATGGACAGCAGGTTATAATCTAAAGATTCAACATGTAAAACATGAGAAAGCGCATGTTCAGAGGATATTGCAATTTTACTGGTACCGAGCACCCTTCTTTGACTATTATCTCTGAAGTAGATGCCCTCGTTTGGGTCCTCGTTCTCTTCATATTCCACGAACATCCTCCTTTCTCCGTCATGTGGTTGGTGCATCCACTGTCTAGCACCCATTTGGATCCACCGGAGGAATAGGCCTGCAAAAACAAATTATGCTTTGGTTTTAGGTACCCAAGCTTGCTTGGGTCCTTGGAGGTTAGTTACAATACATTTGGGCACCCACACATAGGATTTTGTGTTCCCATGACGTGGCCCAACATAATGAGCACATACATTGCCAAGATTATTTCTCATTAATACATAGGAGGCATCAAAAGTTTTGAATAATAGCTGCCGTTGTTTATCAGCCGGACTAGTCTGAGGGGTCGGACTTGTCCGGAGGACCGGACTTGTCCGGACACCAACCAGACTAGTCTGGTATTCGCGTGAGTTCAAGTTTTTATTCTTCGACTTACCAGTTTGAGAGTGTCCTCCCTTCACAAAAGAAATCCTTCCCCTGTTATTCTTATGACTTCCAGCATGCTGCTTATCATCATAGGAGTAACCAATGCCATATTTGACATTTGGAGGTCTTTGGACCAAGTATGCACTACGTGCATAGTTGATCTTCTCCTTGTCAAATATGCCACATTGGGTAGGAATTTTATCCTTTGTGGAGGTTGATTTCCCTTTCAATCTGGTGTCAGTTTTACTACATGTGCACATATGAGCAAATTCGGTTTTAGTGGGTTGAGAAGGTGAGTTTGAAGAGGAGGAAGGTTCACTCAGCTTGAGTGACTCAACTTGCACTTCAAGGATCTTGTTGACCTTTATCAGGTCAGCAAGTTGGTCCTTGATTGCAACATTTGAGTCAGTTAACTCCAAACAAGCTTTCTTGCTTGAAGCTAACTCAAGCTCTAGTGAATTGTTCTTCTCCTTTTAAAGCTCTAGAAGTTTGTCAAGTTCGACATACTCCTCCTTTTGGGAGATAATCATGTCCTCTTGGCGATTAATTAACTTCTCCTTCTCAACAAGATGATCAAGTAAGAATTTCATTTTTGTTGCAGTTTTCCTATCTAGTCCATTTAGCATATCCTCATCATCACTATCTATTTCATCATCACTAGAGTAGGAATGCATGGAAAGGGTTTTGATAATTACCTTGCGTTTACCTTCCTTTGCCATAAGGCAAGTGCCATTTCCCTTCCTTGCACCGAGTGTAGGGAAGAGTGTAGATTTCTTGGACGTGCTCTCGATGGCTATGCTAGCCATCTCTTCTTCATCAGATGATGAGGACTCATTGTTTGAGTCCTACTCCTTCCCAATATGCGCTTGTTCGGCTTGTTTCTTCTTCTTGTAGAATTTCATAGGTCGAGGCTTGAATTCTTTAGTCTTCTTCTTGTTCTCCTCATATGGGCAATCAACTATAAAGTGTTTATATTCACCACAATTATAGAATGCCCGTCTCAACTTTGGCTTTGTTCTTTCCTTGTACTTGCCTTCACTTGATTTTGTCCCTTGTCGTTTCTTCATTATTCTCTTGAACTTTTTCATGAATAATATCATGTCCTCTTCATCTAGCTCACTGCTCTCTTCGTCACTATCTTCCTCTAGTTGTGCTTCTCTTGCTTCTTTGGATAGAGGCTTGAGGGTGGACTTTGAGGCAACCCCTTTCTTCTTAGCCGAGGTGAGATCGGCAATCTCCTTGACGTGCTTTTCTTGTTTTTCCATCATCTCAAAGTTGATAATTTTTCCAAGCAATTGATCCGGAGTCATCTTTTTGTATCCGGGGCTTTCTCTAATAATGGAACATAGCGTGACATTGTGAGGCATAAAAGCTCTAAGGATGAGCTTTACAACCTCGTGGTCATTCCACTTCTTGCTCCCATATGATTGAACTTTGTTAATGAGTGTCTTCAATCGATTGTACATATCTTGGGGTGACTCGTCTTCCTTAATTGTGAATCTTCCTAGTTCGCCTTCGATCATCTCAATCTTTGCTTCACGCACGTGTCGGTCACCTTCATGTGCAGTTTGCAGAGTATCCCATATCTCCTTAGCAATTTCGAGTCCATCCACCTTGGTGAACTCGTCCCGACTGATTGAGGAAGTGATTACAGCTGCGGCTTGAGCGTTTCTATGAATGGCCTGCTCTTGGCTTGGTGTGAGCTCCTCGTCGTCATCCGGATTATCTATCCCTGTACATACAACATGCCATAGACTTGGATTTAGGGAAATCAAATGCATCTTCATATTCTACCACCACATTGAGTAATCTTTTCCATCGATGTGTGGGGCTTTTCCAAGTGCGATAGATAAGTAATGGTTGTTATTGGAATTTAGGCTATCATAGTTAAAAGGATATCGGGAGTAGTCGGTGTGACTACTCCCCTTCATCTTCTCTTCAACTTCCGCTTTCCCTTTGCAAAGTGCCTTCTTTCTGAGGAGTGCCTTCAGCTCCAGCGCCTCCTCATCATCGTCCTCGAAGTCTTGAATGGCTTCGAGGTACTTTTCCACATTTTGAATCTTGTCGTTGTTAACCTCCTCTTGGTCGTTGATTTTGTGGACGTCCTTCATGTCCGACATGATCTCTTCGAGTGATTAGACTCTTTCTTGAAGAACCTGCTCTGATACCAATTGAATGTAGGCCTGCATTCATCTCAACAAAGAGGTTAGGATCCCAATTGCTTGTCATAAATCATCCAAAACCCACAAGGGAGTCCTACATGCACATTCACTCCAGCCTCAGAGCCAGAGGTAGATGCAATTTCGGCCCTAGAACCGGATGTTTTTAAAGCCCAGGCAGTCGAGCCGGTAGTTGTTGAAGTCCCGGCGATGGAGCCGGGTGTTTATGAAGTTCCAGCGCTTGAGCCGGCTGTCGAGGAAGTTCTGGCGGTGGAGTCGGTTGCTGCAGAAGTTCCGGCTATAAAGCCGGTCGTCGAAGAGGTTTTGGCATCCGAGCCAGATGCTGCGGAGGTGTCGGCGCCTGAGCCCATGACGGTCGAAGCACTAGCACCTGAGCCAGCAGCGGAGGAGGCGCCTGCGTCGGAGCCGGATGTAGCTTCTGCTCCGACCGAACCTTCAACACCTGCTCCAGAAGTGGTGATCCCGGAGGTGCCTGCTGCTGAGCCAGGGTGCCAAGATGAAGCTGCTGGCCCCCGCCTAAGGGGCCAGTTGTTGATGACCTGGCGGCGGGACCTTCAGAGCCAATTTCAAAGGTCGGAACTTTTGCTGTAGGACCTTCCTCAGCGGCGTCAAGGCTATCTCAGAGGACGGCCCTAGTGCTGTGGAAGCTCAGGGGACCGCTCTTGTAGAGTGGGACCCAATTTTTGTCACTGAAGACCCGCTGGAGCCAGCGGAGAGGACCCCGACAGGTCCGGACCCGATCCCCCTATCGTTGTCTATTGACAACGCCTACTCCAGTCTTCGCCATGTCCAGTTGGCTTTCTACCATGACAACAAGGCCCTCGAGGAGGAGCATCAAACCCTTAGGAGATTGCGCAACCGGCTCCAATTCAAGACCAAGCTGGCATAGTCGAGGCTGGCTGACGACAAGGAGTGGGTGCAGAGGGAGAAGGTCCGCCTGGAATACTGGGGTAAGCTGTTGGATGAGAGGGAAAGCATGACGCGATACCTCAACAACTAGTCCCAGGCCATATACGAGCAGGCCAAAGCTGCTAATAGCGCAGCGTATGATCGCCAGGAGAGGCTCCACGCCATCCAAGCTAGTCTCGTCAAGCGTCGGGAGGTTCTTGAGGCACGGGAGAGAAATCTCGAAGATGAAGAGCAAAAACTCTTGGAGCTACGGGACAACCTCATGAAGAGGGAGGAAGAGCTTGTCCAAAAGACAGCTCTAGCTGACAAGAGCCTCAAAGAGTGCACCAAGTAATTGGAGGAGCATTGCGAGGAAGAGGAGAAGAAGGCCTGGGAGCGAGGGCAAGATCTCTACAAGCAGGAGAATGCCATTGCCGCCAGGGAGAAGAAAGTGTGGGGCCGAGAGAAGGATATGGTCAACCGCCGGGATGAGATCCACCTCCGGGAGGAAGAGCTCAGTAAACTTGAAAGGCAGTTTGCTGAAAAGATTCACCAAAATGCCAAAGAGGTGGAGCATCTTGCTCGGGAGAACTCGGAGCTTGCGGCTACCGAAAGATCCTTGGAGGAGATGCGAAGCACAACGGCTGCAGAGTCCCAACAAGTTTGGGACTTCCTGGGCAAAGCCAACGATGCGCTGACGCCAATGGGCTTTAGTACTGTGCGTCTGGATGATCCGGAGCCGGAGTTGGACCAGGCGTTGGAGGCGCTGAGTTCAGCAGGCAACAAGCTCACCAAGATGGGCGATGTCATCGCGGACCAGTTGGAAACTGAGGGACAATGCCTGGCGTAGAACGTCGCGGAGTTCGTGCTGACGTGCTACACCAGCCAGGACCCTCAATTCCCTCTGGACCCGGTGCTTGTAGGCCCCATTGAAGGAGAGGGTGAAGCCGCCCGAGCCAGAGTGTTGGAGGTTGCCCAGAAGGTCCCCCAGTTCTTCCACAGGGTCTAGGACCATCTCTTTGTAGCTCTCGCTTGTATTCTCTCTTCTTCTTCTCCAATTTTGTAATCTCTTATCTCTAGATGAATGAAATCCAAATTTTTTGTGAATTTCATTTTTTGTCATCAACACCTTTGTCTCACTTGGCCCCCTGGTAGATGTACACAATTTGATTGTGAACATGTACCAAGAGGATGTAACAGTTGTAGAAGACCTGCGTGCTTCAAACTTGTAGAATGTAGGTCCGAAGTCTTCGATAGTGTAGGCCCTCTGAGGTTGTCGGAGCTTAGTGGCTCTGGCATTGACCATGGTTGGAGCTTAGTAGCTCTGGCAGTAGTCTCCATCAACACGTAGAGCATCAACAGTTAGCCCTTTGGGGTGTCAGAGCTTGGTAGCTCCGGTAGTGACCTCTGTCAACACATGGTGTGTCAACGGCAGACTCCACTGTAGAGTCTTCCCATCATCTTTTCTTCACGTTGACGGCTGGCCCCCTAGCTTTACTGGAGCTGAGTAGCTTCGGTGACGCTCGCTATCAATGTTTTAACATCAACCACAAGCCACCTAGGGGATGTCGGAGCTTTGGTAGCTCCGGTCATTCACCATCATTGTGTGTTCTTAATTTTTCCTGCACACTGAAGTCAAGAAAAACAGTAAAATCCGTTTCCTGTCTATAACTTCATGGCGACTTACTATTCCCGAGAAATTTTTAGGTTGAAAACAATTCTAAATACAATAAGGGTGCCATCTTGTTTCACTCAGGTCCGATCGTTTCTGGACTCGCCTTACTTCGGCCTGCCAGGGCGTAGGTAGAGTGGTGTACTTAGGGTGCATGACCAGGCTAAGTCTATAGCACACTCGACCCTAGATTGGCTTGGCGGCATTCGGACGAGTAGACCATCAACAATGTTTGGACCTGGAAGAATAGACAATGCAACTCGAATTGTACATGAACCGGTCGAGCTAAAGTTTCTTAAGAACAGCACAACTTTGTTATAGACAAGAAAGAGAAAAATAAAAAATATTGAGCCTGTACAAAGTAAATGCACGTGGAGTCCTTTTTCACACAATGATGTCTTCCATTATAGGTCCGGGGTACAGGGGAAACAAGTACACTCTTAGGGTACAGAACCAGGCTAAATGTGTTTCGTTTCTCGTTTGACCCAAGGTGCTAGCTACACTTTTAGTTCTGAGACTGTGACAAGTGTTGCATGGACGTTGCGAACCTAACGGGATAGGTCCGGCTGCCCTCCCGAAGGAGCTACCCGACTCTGTACAATGACTCTATAACATACATCACATTTAATTACAGACTCACCTCCGTGATATTAAGTGTAGAACTTACGGAGGTGATCAATGTTCCAAGGATTTGGGAGAGGTGTCCCATCCTCGGTTGCCAAGCGAACGCATCTGGGACGGGATACTATGATCACTCAGAAGTGTCCTTCCCAGGTGGGAGAGATTTTGTTAAACCCTTCTCTGGATTGTATTCTCCATAGTACTAGATCGCCTTCCTCGAGGTGTCGGCTGTGAACATGCCGTTGGTGATAGCGCCGAAGAGCTTGGCGGTATCGGGCATTCCGAACAGCTTCTTGGCACCTTCCCTCTTCAAGGAGGTCAAAGTCTTCACGCCGGAGCTGTTCCTGCGTGGCTTCGTCGAAGGTCCGGACCCGCAGTGACTCCAGGGTGATTTCCAGAGGAAGGACTACTTCAGCTCCGTACACCGGAAAGAAGGGTGTCTCTCCAGTTGACCGGTTTGGAGTTGTCCTGTTGGCCCATAGAGTGGGCAGAAGCTCTTCAATCCAGTTGGCTCCATGTTTTTTCAGGCGCTCATAAGTGCGCGTCTTGAGTCCTTTCGGGATTTCTGCATTTGCTCTCTCAGCTTGGCCATTGCTTGCCGGGTGAGCTACTGAGGTGTAGTTGATTTGGATGCCGAGGTCTTCGCAGTATCCTTGGAAAGCAGAGCTTGTGAATTGGGTCCCATTATCTGTTATGATTTTGTTCGGGACTCCAAATCTGCATACGATGGATTGCAAGAACTTGATAGCTGATTGCTTGTTTATTGTCACAACTGGAATTGCTTCTGGCCACTTGGTGAATTTGTCGATGGCAACGAATAGGAACTTGTAACATCTGACGGCTCTTGGGAAAGGTTCCAAGATATCCATCCCCCACACAGCGAATTGCCATGTAGGAGGTATCATTTGTAGGGCCTGAGCCGGTGTGTGAATTTGCTTTGCATGGAACTGGCATGCTTCGCATTTCTTCACTAGCTCAGTTGCATCCTGGAGCGCTGTAGGCCAGTAGAAGCCATGCCGGAAGGCTTTACCGACCAGCGTGCGGGAAGACGCGTGGTTCCCACACTCGCCTCCATGGATTTCTATGAGGAGCTCGCAACCTTCTTCCCTTGTGATGCACCGCATTAGGACACCATTGGCACCGCGCCGGTAGAGATCCCCTTCTACCAGCATCTATCTTTTAGCCAATCTGACTATCCGGTCAGCAGATACATCATTGTCAGGAAGGATATTGTATTTCAAGTAGCTCCGGATCTCCGAGATCCATGCATCAGAGCTAGCTTGAGCATTTGAGTCTTGCGTGCTGGGTTGCTCGGAGCTTCCGACAGCACCTACAACCCTTTATGGCTGCCATGGTAACAGGACCATCGAGACTGCCAGCTTCGAGATGCTGGTCTCGCCCCCTTCGCTCAGTTCGGCTGGCTGAGCTGTGGGTTTTGACAACCTCCGGACGAAAGTTCCGTCGGGAGCTGTAGCCCGGTTGACGCTTTCGTCGAGAATTCGTCAGATTCAGCGTTATGGACACGCTGGACATGGTGGAGGTCCAGGACTTCGAAGTCCTTTTGAAGCCTCTAGACTTCAAGTAGATAAGCAGCTAGTTGGGGATTGTTGCAGGAGCATCCACACTTCACCTGTTTAATGATGAGTTGCGAATATCCCTTGACCAAAAGCTGCTTAACACTGTACGATAGTGCCACCTTTAATCCGTAAATGAGTGCTTCATACTCCGCCATGTTGTTGGTTGCCTTGAAGTCAAGGTGGACCATGTATTTTACCTTCTCCCCGGTTGGAACGAGGAGAAGGACTCCAGCTCTGGCCCCCTGCTTTTGCATGGAACCGTCGAAGTAGAGAGTCCAGTGAGGCTCCGTTAAGACCGGAGCCTTGAGCTCTGGCTTCTGCTCACTAGGGGCCCCAAGGTTTGATGGAGAGGGGTTCCTTTCCGCCACGATGTCCGCCAATGCTTGACTCTTGATCGCTTGTCTTGGGACAAATTCAAGATCGAATTCGGCCAATTCTATTGTCCACTTTGCAATCATCACAGTGCAATTGGGGTTATGCAAGATCGCACACAGTGGATAAGAGGTCACCACTGAGATCTTATGATCTTGGAAGTAATGGCGAAGCTTCCTAGAGGCGATAAGAACTACAAAGAGCAGCTTATGCACCTCTAGGTATCGAGTATTAGCGTCATGGAGTACTTCGCTGATGAAGTACACTGGCGTTGGACCGTCCGGACCCTCCTGGAAGCGCCCAGAGCTTCCTCCACATCAATCCAGACCGTCCCGGAGGGGTCCAGACCTTCTTCGGGGACCTTCGGGTCCTTGCTGGAGGAACCTGGAGCTTCTTCTGGAGCAACCCGGACCCTCCCGGAGGGGTCCAGATCTTCTGGAGTAACTCCTTATAGATCCAAGTCTGGGGGCTGGGACCCAGACTCGCCTTCACGAACCTCCGGACCCTCCCGGAGGGTTCTGGATTCCGGAGGTTGGGATGGTTCTGGTCTCTCCGCAACAAGGACCATGCTGACAATCTCGTCTGTTGCCGAAATGTAAAGCAGTAGAGGCTCACCAGGATTCGGAGCTACCAAGGTTGGTAGAGTGGTGAGGAGCTGCTTTAGCTCCTGGAATGCCTTTTCTGCTTCTTCAGACCATTGGAATGGTCCAGTCTTCCTCAATAGCTTGAAGAAGGGTAGTGCCCGTTCCGCCAGTCTTGAGATGAACCGGCTGAGGGCAGCCAGCCATCCAGTCAGCTTTTGGACGTCCTTGATGCGGGCTGGTGGCCGCATATCTTCAATAGATTTAATCTTCGCTGGATTCGCCTCTATGCCTTGGTGGTTCACAGAGAATCCAAGAAGCTTTTCGGATCTAACCCTGAAGACACACTTCTCTAGGTTCAGCTTTGTGCGAGTAACTCGCAACTTGTCCAAGACAGCTTGCAATGTGTCAAGAAGTGACTCCTTGTCCTTGATTTGGATGATGATGTCATTAACATACACTTCCACTACGTCTCTGATGAGCTCTCCAAAGGTTTTGTACATAGCTCGTTCAAATGTTGAGGCTGCATTCTTGAGACCAAATGGCATGGCAGTATAACAATACAATCCATCTACTATGATAAAAGAAGTATGTTCTTCATCTTCCCTAGACATTCTGATTTGATGGTACCTAGAATATGCATCTAGGAAACACAGTAATTCACAACCGGAGGTGGAATCCACTATCTGATCTATTCTAGGTAGTGGGAATGGATATTTTGGGCATGCCTTATTCAGTTTTGTGTAGTCAATACACATCTGAAGCTTTCCGCCGGCCTTGGTTACAATAACTAGGTTTGCCAGCCATTCTGGATGGAAGACTTCTCGGATGAATCCAACTTCGAGCAACTTATTCACTTCTTGTCGTATGAAGTTATGTCGCTCTACTGATTGCTTCCTAGGCTTCTGGTGTATAGGCCGAGCGTCAGGATAAACCTTAAGATTATGCTCGATCACTTCCCTAGGGATCCCAGGTATTTGAGACGGTTGCAAGGCAAACACATCGACATTAGCCCAGAGGAAAGTGATGAGCATGAGTTCCTATTTGTCATTCAGACCTCCCGATATACGGGTGGTCTGAGCGGCATTAGAACCGATTTTGACGACTTTGTCGGGGATGTCGTTGTTGCCGCATGGTTGCACGTGAGGTGCAGAGGTTGAGCCTCGTTGACGAATGCTCGGTGGTTTCAGAGATTGTTCTTGCATGGACTCTTCTTCCTGCGCTGTAGCAAGCGCATGAAGTTCTTCCAGAGCAGTCACTCCGGCAGTGCAGTCTCTGTGGATCCGGAGAACACCAGCTGGTGTTGGCATCTTCAACACCAGGTAGCCATAACGAGCAGCAGCCAAGAACTTTTACAAGGCGGGCCTGCCCAGAATGGCGTTGAAAGGTAAGTTGATCTGAGCGACGTAAAAGATCAACTTCTTAGTGCGATAATTCTCCCGAACCCCGAAGGTCACGGGGAGAGTAATGGCATCGAGTGGGGTTATGGCCCCCGGACCTACTCCGTAGAAAGGTCGGGAAGGGCGAAGGTCTGAAGGTCGGAGCTGAAGCTTATGAGGTTCAGTCCCGAACCTCTGTCCACCATTACATGGTGGAGTTGAATGTTATTGATGGTCGGAGATACCATCAAAGGTAGTTGACCAGCTCTGATCATGTTTCGAGGGCAGTCTGAAGCATCAAAAGTGATGGTAGTGTCCATCCACTTTCAATGAGGCTCCGCCCTGGCTGTAGGAGCTATTGAGGCCATGTCCCGCCGCACTGACTTGAGGACACGACGGTAGGTGTTGTCCCACAAACCACCAAAAATGGTGTTCATGGTCTTCCGATGCTCATTGTCAGAGGTGTCGGAGTCATCGTCGACGAAGGTGTAAACAATCTTCAGGACCATTTTAGAGTCCTGAAAACGAAACTCCTCTTCAGCCGGAGCTTCATCGACTTTCTGTTTTCCTTCCCTTTGTCGGAAAGGAACTTCTTCCCGGTGCTTGTTGTAGAGCTCGACAAGGTTCTGGACCTCTCGGCAGTCTTCCAAGTTGTGGTCGTTCAACTTATGGATAGGGCACCACATTTTGGAGTTACTGCCATCTTCGGATGAAGGTCGAGGTCGTTTCTCGGGGCGTGGCCCCCGGCCACCCGGAGCTGTAGCAGCTGCAGCAGTAGGTGTGCCAGCCGACGACTTTTTCTTGCCGTTGGACTTTTTCTTCTTTTTACCACTCCCGGAGGTAGTGGCCTCGCCCTTGGAGGATTTTTTTATCCTCCGGAGGTGGTTTGCAGTGCATTTCACCGCCCTCTACAGCTTTGGCGCACTTGTCAGCCAAGCTGAAGAGCTCCGTGACGCTGGTGATCTCCTTGATCGCCAGCTTCTCCAGCAACTTCTTATCTCGAACGCCCTGTCTAAATGCCAAAATAACAGAGGCGCTGGATATAGAAGGAATAGTGTTTCGTACCTGGGAGAACCTCTGGATGAATGAGCGCAGGGATTCTCCCCCCTTCTGCGACAGCAAAAAGATCCAGTCCAGTGCCTGGTCGGGTGTATGAACTCCCGAAATTTGCGGTGAACTGTTGGCAAAATTCCTCCCAACTATTGATGGAGTTGTGAGGAAGGCTCATGAACTAGGACCTGGCGGTCCTAGTCAAGGCCACTGGGAAGTAGTTGGCCATTACGGCCTCATTACCTCCGGCCGCAAGGATTGCGGTGGAGTAAATCTGGAGAAACTAAGCGGGATTAACAGTCCCGTCAAATTTCTCCAGCAGGTGAGGCCAAAACTTTTGTGGCCATCTGACCAAGCGTAGGTTCATGGCCAGAGCAGAACAGCCTCCTCCTACTCCCTCGGGAGCAGGACTGTCTCGAGCCTCTCGCCTTTTGCGAGCACGCTCGATATGGACGCGGCTGCCCTGTTGATGGTAACGGCGATCAAGCTCGGCCCGGAGGTCGTGAGTTGAAGCCTAGTTACCGTATGAGTGCGCCCCGGAAGGTAGCAACATCACCTGTTGAGACGCAACACGCCTCCTATTGAGGGAAGCATGCGGACCAAGTCTGCCTGACACAGTCTGGCACTGCGATGGGGCCTGCTCCAAGGGGGGAGGACCTTGGTTGCTGATGCGGTCAGCTGCTGCTGCAACCAGATGTTCCACGTCAGCCCTCCATTGCTCCATTGCACCCTGAGATACACCCGGAGGTGGTGCGCGTTGGAGAAGAGCACGCGCTGCATGGAGCACGTGTTTGAGGTTGTTGTTATTCGCCGACGCCGTGACTGACGCCGATGCACCGTCATGTTGCCCAGCTTGATTTGCTGGTGCAGGCGGTGGCGGTGGAAGCATGACTCCTGCTAGAGCCGTGGCACCAGCTGGTTGCTGCATGTTGGAGGGATTGCCCCCAGCAGGTTGAACAGCAGGATTGCCATTGGATGATCCAACAGGTGAGTTCACCATCCTTGAAATCTCGGGCGTGCCCCCTACCTTGCGCGCCAACTGTCGGTGTTTGGATCTGGCAGATCTCCCGCTAATACTATTGGTAGATCGCGGAGTTGTAGTTCTGTAATGGACGCGCAGAGATTCAAGAACGTGAATGGCAAGTAGACACAGAGATTTACGTGGTTTGGGCCGCCTGAGCGTAATACCCTACTCCACGGGGTGTGTTGGTGTTGTATTGAGCGTGTGAGTCTAGAAGAAGCTCCAGAAGAAGAAGCTCCCCTAGGTCAAGGAGTCTATAAGTCCTCCCTTGTGTATCGTCGACCAGTCCTTTTATAGTACAAGGACCGGTCGTTACACAATTAGCCTGGCCCGACAAGTCGCCCTAGCGGTTACTAATGTTATATACACAATTAATAATATTAATTACCCTTAATAGCTTGATAACGAGCCTTGATAGTGTCGTTACCTGTATTAAGGGCCTTCCGATCGTGTGTCATTAATATGGTATTAATGACACTTAATCAGGTCTTGAAGTCCTTGATTGTCCCTTGAAGGTCCGAGCCGTTAGGGGTCCACCAGCCTGATTGTTGAAGTTGAAGGTCCGACGGTTTAGCCATGTTGCAGCTCTGGAGCTTATCGCCGTGGACGGGTAGGTCCGGTGTTGTTGGACACGTGTGGGTACCGGAGCTTCCCTCTATCTGGGGTTAGGTCTGAGGGTTCCATACTGGTATTCTGTCCGGAGCTTTCCCGTGTGTAAGAGGTAGCTCCGGTCTTATGATACACGTGTCAGCCCTTGGACTAACCATGTCGGGGAAGTAGGTCCTGTTACGCCTGACATGTGGGGCCTTCGGAGGTCTTCAAATCTGGTATAATGAGTTTCCTTGCGATCTTTGCAATCCCAAGGGGTATCCGGTACGTAGGGTACCGACAGTCCCAATTAAGTATAACATGTTAGAACAAGTTATAAGTCATTTTAGAGCATATGAAAGAAGTTCCAGGAATTTTCAGAACAGGAAGACCGGACTAGTCTGCACTAGGGCCAGACATGTCTGTTCTGTAACAGAAAGGAAATTGGACTAGTCCGCAATGGTATCGGAGAGGTCCATTAATGCTAGGATTTTGGCAAATTTTCAACTAATGCATACTCAAAATTAATGTGGAGCCATATTTTACATTGAAGAGATGTATCTAAGATATTTACCTTGAATCCTAGGGTTCAAAGGTCGAGGATTCGATGGAACTTGAGAACTTGACGTCTAGATCCAAATAAGTCGAAGAATTTGTAGGATCGAAGAGCACGTGAAAAGCTGACAGAGGGGGTGAATGGTAGATTACATCTTTTTAGCGGAAGCAACCAAAACCGCTCAGCAGAAAATTGACTTGTTACAGAAATTGTGTGTTCGACTAATATAAACGTGATCAATTGTGACAAAACAAGTATACATTATGGAGAATCAAGTCATAAAAATGTCACAACTAGGATCACGAAAATCCGTCGAAAAAAACTCAAGTTACGATCGAAAGATCAAACAAAGGTCAATCTATTCTACCCGAATAAAAACAGATCTGCAACACCGCAAAGAAACTCGAGTAGATCAGAAACCAAAAATCCAATGACCATGAAATTTTCACGTATGACATATAATCAAGTTTTGAAGACATCCCAAAAAGAATCACGTCAATTGGATCTACAAAACTCGAGTTATGATACAACCACCAAAGCAAGGTAGTGCTGTGCAGAAACTCGACGAGAAAAACTTGTCTGAAACAAGTCGGACGAACAAGGCATAAAAGTTCTTTTAAACTACTATATTTACCCAATAGAACACAAGAGGAACAACTCAAAGTCCATGCGCCACGAGCTATGGCCTCCCTTTCTTATATGACCAGCCATGAGGCCAACCAAACTAAACTAGGTCTCGTATCCTACTCAGTTTCCACCGAAACTTTCCATAACTGCTCAAGACTCTTCTATATGCATATAGAAGCAATCTTATGACTACCAAACACCTTAGAAACATATCCCACATTACTAACAATAACTTAACTTCGTGACCCACACAAAATTGTGTGACATTCTGGCTCAAGGCTTAATAGGATTGATAGAATACTCATACCACTAAGGTATACCTTCTTTTCCGGAAGCTCACCTGCAAAGAACTCCGAGGTTAAGCGTGCTTGGCCCGGAACAATTTGTGGATGGGTGACCGACCAGGAAGTTTTCCCGGATGCGCACGAGTGAGGACATAGTGCGCAAAAAAGACTAGTGTTGGTCTGTGGGGCTAGTCTGTGATCCTATAGAGCTGCCAGGAGTAACGACCGCCAGGCCCATAGTGGCTGGGGTGTTACAGAATGGTATCAGAGCCGACCCTCGCTTTTTCACGGGTGCATACGGGTCAGGGACGTGGGTACGTACGCATGACGTGTGGGTCCTCTAGGAGGGACACGGTATGGTACGTATGCCAGTACTGAACGTATGGGCGTGGCCAAGAGGGGACGTTCCTGGCTTGGCAGTTGACCGACGAGGACGTCGGTCTTCTAAGGGGGGTGGATTGTGACATTCTGGCTCAAGGCTTAATAGGATTGATAGAATACTCATACCACTAAGGTATACCTTCTTTTCCGGTAGCTCACCTGCAAAGAACTCCGAGGTTAAGCGTGCTTGGCCCGGAACAATTTGTGGATGGGTGATGGACCAGGAAGTTTTCCCTCGTGCGCACGAGTGAGGACAAAGTGCGCAGAAAAGACTAGTCTGTGATCATATAGAGCTGCCAGGAGTAACGACCGCCAGGCCCGTAGTGGCTGGGGTGTTACAAATTGTATCATAACCAACTCAAATCTTTCCATATTTGAGTCAAACCTAACTCAGCCGCAGCCTGAGTCCATAACCTAGTCGCTTGGACCTTTCCGACCAATTATTTACGTCCACTTTTCTTCATCATGCCTTGGAACCATATTGCCACGTCCATGCACTCCTTGCACACGTGCAAACGTCTTCACTTTTCTTGCACACATCACCTTTCTATCTTACCCATTTCATCTGTCAATTAAACTCAATTATGTGAAGGATTTGTCATTTCTTGCACACATCACCTTTATATCTTACCCAATTATACTTGGACTTGGAGAAATATGTGTATGCAACATTTTATGCAGGAAATGAGGAAATGTAGAGTGACCAAACCTATAAAATATCATCCTAGCCAATCAGGCGATGACACGTGGCATCCCATGGATCAAATGGCCCACAAATAGAAGTATCCGAGGAGATCAAACGGTGTATCACCCATATACATCAATGGGACCCACCTGGCAGCCACCTGGAGAAAGCACACGAGAAACGGTGCAATGACCAGGTCGGCCGAACCAGGGGGTTGACCGACTTGGTCTTTGCACCAAACTCGGTCAGCCTCCACGTGTTGGCTCCTCCCGGCACCCTGGAGTCAATGGTGACTGATTCCCGTGCTTTTGTTGGCGGGAACCAACCTCAATACTAGTATATATAGGACCCCTACCCCTCACTTCAACACACACCACTTGGGTATCATTCTATTGTATACACTATCTTCCATAGTCCTTAGAGGAGTTAGGATGTAGAGAGGAGAGCCTCTAGTCCCAAGTCCAGATTGGGAAAGGAGTAGAAGGAGTCTCTCTTCCCAATTCAACATTGGGAAGGTATGGCTTATGTATTCCTTCTTGTCTTTGTGACTTTGTGCTAAATAAAGATATTAACTTTAGTCTTCTTTTATACGTATACTTGGACAAAACATTTCTTGTTTGATTGTGGAGTCCATGTATGTGTAAGGTTTATTCTTTATGATTGCACTCTCATGATCACATCTTATGGTCATAAACACTATAGACCCCCACTATAGTCTATGTAGTTATGATATGATTAGGTTAATATGAATAACTTATGCTATGCTTCAACAATTGTTTCAACAATATTTAGGTTAGTCATTGCCTTAGGATGGCTTGTGCCATGGCTCCTAAGGTATTTGCTTAGTATGCTAGCATGATGCTAGGGTATTTAAGTAGCGTTGGATGTCACGTAGACCCACGTATTGAAGAGGTAGGCAGTAGTTTGTGATAGCCCTATCTGTCCTTTGTAATCCTCCACGTTCGTCTATGCCACAGGCTCTTGGTGGGAGTCACCCTAGTATTGCTAGGGGTAAGCCCGTGCCCGATGTGTTGAATAGCATTGCATAGGAATTCATCATTGACATGACCATTAGTATCTACCTTAGGCTATGTATATGTATTAGGAGCATTGTAGGAGCAACTCTCTAACTCTCAATCCAATCTCCCTCTAGGACCCATTTTACCCTTTAGAATAGATTGCCTAGGTGTGTGTCACACTCCCCCTATTATCAACTTATCCCTGTCCGGATAATGAATTAGTATCCCATAGAGCTTGACCATAAGACTAGTATATACTATACTCCATTGCCTTCCTTTGGGATAAATACGATACCCTTGGGAATACTCATGGGTGAAATGCTACAAAGGTATCTTCCGTGCGCTTGCGGATCTCATCTCTTTACCAGAGATGAACTATGGTGTTAAGAAATACCAACAAGCATTTCTGGCGCCGTTGCCAGGGATGATTTGTTAATATATCTTAGGAGCCGTCAACAAGCATTTTTGGCGCCATTGCCGGAGATGATTTGTTAGTATATCATAGGAGCCATCAACAAGCATTTCTGGCGCCGTTGCCAGGGAAGGCAAAGGAAGTGAAGGATAACTATCACTTGTGATTAAGCTATAGGTACTAATAGTTACTAGACAGGATTACCCTTGTTTGTTTTCTCCTTTGTGTGAGAAAAGGGTAGTGTTGGCCAACCCATTGTATGGGATGGCCAATGAGGACGCAAGTGCTAAACTGCAAGATGATTCAAGGCGTACATCAACAAATGTTCGCTAGGCAACATCATTGCCTTTTTGCGGGAGAATTTCATCTTTTAGTAGGAGCCAAAGTCATCCATACCCAGGCTTGGGGAAGGCTCCAAGAAGTTTTTCTTGGTTTGCCTCCACCATGGGGTGGATAGCTGGCTCTTCATCCAACACTCGTATCATGGGTTGGCTCCACAAATGCATGACCACATTCATGCTGGAGCTGAAGGAGTCCTATTTTCATTCATCATGGATGAGAAGAAGGTCTCACCTCAGGGGGTGGATTGAAGAATGCTCGAGTTCACATAGCTTGTCATGCACACCACTTCTCAAGGTGGATATGCTAGTTATGGAACTACACCTCCCATTGAAGTATCATGAGTACCAAGCCAATGGAGATTTGTTTGGATAATCCAAGTCGTGGATATTCACACGATTTGGTGAAAATCCATGTCATCATGGGATGCAAGGGAATTATTTCCCTAAGACCCATGAGGACTTTTTCAAACAACAACTCCAATGGCTACCATTCACAAGGAGGTCAAGGGTGGAATTAACATCACCCTTGTATTCAAGGAGGCTATGGCTTTCTAAGGGATTTAAGTTCAACTAGCCTACCTTGAAGTATCTCGGCCAAGCAGAAATCAAGACAACATTCACATTAAGATCTTGGCCAAGGACAAGAACTTAAGGAGCATTCAAAGTCCAAGATTTCCCACATCACTTGTTGGGATTCCCACACTTCGACCAAACCCATTAAACCTAGGGCAAGTGACATTGTGGATGAAGCGTTTCTTGTTTGATTGTGGAGTCCACATGTCATCATTCCCAAGGAAGCCTTTGACCCATAATCAAGGTATTGTTTGATTCAATGGAATATCAATATGGTCAAAGTGGCACCCCTAAGAAGGACAAAGCCCCACCATGCTCATGAAGGAATACATTCAAGAGGGAGAACCCGTCGCTACAACAACATGTCTATATCAATACAACAGGGAGAGGCTAGGGCCACCATGTGGCCCACAAGTCCAAATGACAACCAAATGAGTTTGGCATGTCAAAACAGAATAAATTGTCCACATCTTCAAATCCGGGATTGGACAACAAATCGTCGCGCTGAACAGAAGGGAGGTAAGTCCTACTCATCGGACTTCAAAAATTCGGTGAGTCCTTGCCAATAGGTTAATTGGTAGTTATCTCATATTTTTTTCCAAATTGCATCAACCCTTGCATTTGAATGTTTGAAATTCCACACTTGCATGTTGAAAAGTAAAATTTAACCATCATAAAACCAAAAATTTGAATCAGGGGAGAAATTTAATTGGATATGAACTACGTGCATGATCACTTGAATTTATCTTCCTAGTTCAAACCAAAAATATTTGCTTTGACCCTCATTGTATTTACATGTTATTTCAAGCTGGGCAAGACAATTTGAAAAATGGGTTCAATTTGGTTTTGGCTAACGTAGCCCGTTTTTGAGTTGTTTTGTGTGTTCTTGATTAAAGTGCAGCTAGGTCAAAATTGTGAAGAGGTGGTATGGAAAGAAAGTGGAAGGTTTCATCAAGCTCAAGTCACCATTGGGAGGATTTTAGAACACTTCTCTCCTTCAAACTCATTTTGAGTTTGATGAAGAGAAATGTTCAAGAGGATGACCCAATGGATGAGACAAAACCAAATCCATCGCCAGATCCAACCTCAACTTGGCATTTGACATCAACCATAAAGCCTACACCAAAAATCAAGGTTGTGAGTTTCTCACACAAAGACCTTCGTCACCAACTAATCCCCAGATGAGGTATGAGTTTAGAATTTTCCATTGTTTGGTTTGCCATAGAATTGAATGTATTTTCTTGCATTTGTTAGGAAGGTTGGCACTTCCTCATCATTCAATTCTCAAGCATCCTCACAAGAGTAAGCGTGGGTATTGAGTTTTGGATCTCCAAAAGGAAATCCCACCTTACTTGGATAAATCTCAAACAAGTACTTAGAATCCTTTAAGAATTGTTTTATAAACTTAGTCACTTTTGTCGAGGTTTAGAAAACAAAACTTTTTGGCATAACTTAATTGGTGAATTGGCATATAGGAACTTGGGCATAGTGACAACCATAATTTTTAATTAAGCTTCATGCATAGATGGTTTCACTAGATTTCAAGCTCGTAGGAATAAGTGATATCCTGGCTCTAAAATTGAATTGCATTTTTAGGAGGAGTCACTAATTTTGAAATTCCTAGTGAGGTTCAGGAGGATAAAATTGAGAATCTTGTTTGTCATGGTCTAAATGATAAATATCTGCTCTTGAAATCTAAGATGGTTAGACACTTTAAAAGGTGTAGGGATCCATATAGTGTATTTCTATCACATGCATTGCTATGAGTAGGAGCTTTAGAAAACATGCAACATTAATTATCCATAAATCTCCACTCGTATCAATGAATAACACATTGATCATAGATACACTTGACATTGGATCCAATGCATATTTGATTTTGTTCTTCCCCGTATGTACAAATGAAAGTTCGGTTACCTAACTCGAACGTTCATTCGTACAAGTCTCGGGAGCTAACCATCCCTCTCCATTCAAAACAGGAAGTTTGCAGGAGTAATATTACTATGCAGGCATTCAAGAACCTGATTGTTGAGATCCCTAGAGGATCCCATTTCAACATCTCTTGGGCATGGAGTAAATGAGGATGATTGCTACCTATCGGGAATTATGCCTGAAGGTCAATCATAACTATACGAGGCTAGAGATTTGAAATGGGAACCCTCCATGAGCAACCAATGGGCTGCCATGAATGGGTGAGAGCATTATGCTCTCAACTATTTTAAGCACTCATTCAACCTCAAGGGATTTGCCCCATCATTGGGTACAAGTTATTCCAATGTGGCTAAGAGTTATGATGTACCATGACCAAGGAATGACAAGATCACACCCAATTTATATTGGGTGCAAGTTGATCCTATGTGGCTAGAAGATATGTCATGCCTTAGCCAAGGAACAACAGATCACACTCAACCCGTGTTGAGTGCATGTAATTCCTTTGTGGTTCAAGGAATGTTGTACCTTACCCGAGGAACAACTGATCATAACCAATGCATGTTGGGCACATGTCACTCCCTTAGGGCAAAAAGATATGATACACCTTAGCCAAAGAATGACGAACATACTCAATGTATGTTGAGTGCACGTTATTCCTTTGGATCTAAAAGGTTATCATTATCTTAGCCAAGAAATGGCAAATTACACCCAACACATCAAGACCCTGATGCGTGGACGATCAACATCGAAAACACTCTATTCAACCACACTCATGGTATCCATGGGAGGCAACACAACAATCAACACTCAACCCTCCATTGTCAAAGCCGCGCTGCAACAAGGATAGGCCAACTCATGGCCTACCTCCGTCTTTAGGGATTCAACCCCTATCACGGACTTTGATCAAGAATAAGCTTGGGGGAGGACCCCCACTTGAGGTAACTTGTATCACACCCCGTACATTTTTATTTCATATCATCCATTGCATATTTATTTTCCATCCATCCATCATTCATATTGCATTTTAAATATATATATATATATATATATATATATATATATATATATATATATAGGGTAGATTTGCTTTCATCTAATAAAGATGTGCGGTAAGAATGTTTTAGAATTCACATATATGAAATGATGAATATTTGCTCTTTTTTATTTTCCTAAGTCTCTAGTTTACAACTTGCTACTCTCTGCATATTGCTTTCATTGGTTTGAAATACTTTTACCTTAATTTGGAAGTTGTGGGTAGCAAAAGCTTAATCTAATTCTAGGTTGTTGCAAGAATCGAATTTGTAATAGGGCTGCTATTCCTAGTTTGAATGTAAAACTTAGATTTCCGGAGAAATTCTAAAAAGATTTATGTTTCCCTCAATTGATTGGAAATACCTACCAAAGCCATATGATGTTCATACATAGACAAAACCTTATGCATATGCTATTTGCTTTCACATTGAGCCTAGTCAAACTAGTATAGACCTATGTGAGAAATCATTCAACTCTTTTTGAATTCAAGACTTCACTTGCACATGCTATACTTCTACACAAGAAGTAACCAAAACGTCCATCATATCCACCATATCACAACAAAAAGAGAAACTCCATGTTATTCATGTTTAGCACTCTCTTCAAAATTCATTGCAAAGAAATGGAGTAGAAGACATGGATACAAAAAGAAAAAAAAAAGCATGCTTACATCATAGGCATGAGAAAAAAAAAGAGAGAAAAGAAAAGTAGCCATGTTTCATCCCTGCAAAAAGAAAGAGAGATTATACCAAAAAGGAGTTATCTCAAGTATCCACATCCACTTCCAATCCAGCACACATGCACTAGTCTTGAATAAAAAAGTTTTGAATTGAATTCTCCTAAGGCTTACTCTTTTGACCTAGCAATACATGTGATGCATATATGCCTACTTACTTTCCTTACCATGCTCCACATACAAGCCATATTCAATGAGTAGGAATAGTAGAGGCACAATGCTTTGGTGAGGAAATATTTCCACTATCCACAAAGGAGTGACTGAGAGAATCAAATTGAGGTACTTAATATCTAAATTGAATTCTCTGAGATTTAAGTGGAACTTGATTTCTAGGCTATGTTTGCTCCATTTGCTATTCTACCTTTCAACTCCTCATGAATATGAAAAAGCATAAGCCCCATGATAACTTAAGAAAGGTAGGGTATCATAGCCAATTTCTGCAATACTAGGTAGAGTATCTTGTTGTGCATTAGGTACTTTTGAAAATAAGATATTGTAGCAACTCCTGATCATAAGCCTAAAGTCTTGACTTTGCCCGGGACGAGCAAAGGATAAGCTTGGGGGAGTTTGTTGACGGCTGTTATATACCGATTTCATCTGTCAATTTAACTCAATTATGTGAAGGATTTGTCATTTCTTGCACACATCACGTTTCTATCTGACCCAATTCCACTTGGACTGGGAGAAATATGTGTATGCAGCATTTTATGCAGGAAATGAGGTAATGTCAAGGGACCAATCCTATAAAATATCATCCCAGCCAATCAGGCAATGACATGTGGCATCCCATGGATCAAATGGCCCACAAACAGAAGTATCCGAGGAGATCCAACGGTGTATCACCCATATACATCAATGGGACCCACCTGGCAGCCACCTGAAGAAAGCACACGAGAAATGGTGCAATGACCAGGTCGGCCGAACCAGGGGGTCGGCCGACCTGGTCTTTGAACCAAACTCGATCAGCCTCCACGTGTTGGCTCCTCCCGGCTCCCTGGAGTCAATTGTGACTGATTCGCGCGCTTTTGGTTGCGGGAACCGACCTCAACACTAGTATAAATAGGACCCTCTGCCCCTCACTTCAACACACACCACTTGGGCATCATTCTATTGTATACACTATCTTCCATAGTCCTTAGAGGAGTTAGGATGTAGAGATGAGAGCCTCTAGTCCCAAGTCCAAATTGGGAAAAAAGTAGAAGGAGTCTCTCTTCCCAATTCCACATTGGGAAAGGTATGTCTTATGTATTCCTTCTTGTATTTGTGACTTTGTGCTCAATAAAGATATTATATTTAGTCTTCTTTTATACGTATACATGGACAAAGCGTTTCTTGTTTGATATGTATGTGGAAGGTATAGTCTTTATGATTGCACTCTCATGATCACATCCTATGGTCATAAACACTATAGACCCCCACTATAGTCTATGTAGTTATGATATGATTAGGTTAATATGAATGACTTATGCTATGCTTCATCATTGGTTCAACGATGTTTAGGTTAGTCATTGCCTTAGGATGGCTTGTGCCATGGCTCCTAAGGTATTGGCTTAGTATGCTAGCATGGTGGTAGGGTATTTAAGTAGTCTTGGATGTCTCGTAGACCCACGGATTAAAGAGGTAGGCAGTAGGTGGTGACAGTCCTATCTGTCCTTTGTAATCCTCCACGTTCAGCTATGCCACAAGCTCTTGGTGGGAGTCGCCCTAGTATTGCTAGGGGTAAGCCCGTGCCCGATGTGTTGAATAGCTTTGCATAGGAATTCATCATTGACATGACCATTAGTATCTACCTTAGGCTATGTATATGTATTAGGAGCATTGTAGGAGCAACTCTCTAACTCTCAATCCAATCTCCCTCTAGGACCCATTTTACCCTTTAGAATAGATTGCCTAGGTGTGTGTCACACTCCCCCTATTATCAACTTACCCCTGTCCGGATAATTGATTAGTATCCCATAGCTTGACCATAAGAGTAGTATATACTTTACTCCATTGCCTTCCTTTGGGGTAAATACAATACCCTTGGGAATACTCATGGGTGAAATGCTACAACGGTATCTTCCCTGCGCTTGCGGATCTCATCTCTTTATCGGAGATGACCTGTGGTGTTAAGAAATACCAACAAGCATTTCTGGCGCCGTTGCCGTGGATGATTTGTTAGTATATCTTAGGAGCCGTCAACAATCTACACATGAATAAACAGCCGATACCTCCGAGCACAAGTCCTTGACTTGACTCACGTTAGTTCCAAAATCACAACACCTTACGTGAGCACCTCACATAAGCATGTTGCAAACCATAGCAAAATGATATCAGCCATAACCACCAAAACACACCAAAAACATAATAAAATAATACTAAGCAATCTTTCCGTAGATGTAAAGCATTGAAACATCCCAAGTTAAAAGCAGAACTATTGCAATCAAGCATCGGACCTTGCCAAAACTAATCGGACCAAGAATTGGAGCTTACCAAATCTAACCGAACCTTGAACTGGAGCTCACCAAAGCGAGCAGGATTTAGCGCTGAAGCTAACAAAAGCTATTTGGAGCTAGCACTGGAGCTTACCAAAGCTAGTCGAATCTAACGCTGGAGCTAGCAAAAACATGTCGTGTAAAAGTCCATGTTCGGTGAGAAGAAGAATCCAATAATAAAATGAGAACTTTAAAAAAATAAGTTCAAATAGGAAATTGTACCCACAAAAATAATTAAATTCAAACCGTAAGATGGAGTTTCAAAATCAAATCAAAATCTCCTCTCAAATCTGTTAAACTCCAAAAGTGAGTTCACCAATTCATTCCCATGATTCAAAATTCGTAATTACCAAATTTGACTAGTTTTCGACATTGTTTGCCATTTATTTTAATCATTTCATATGGGAAAGTTTCAAATTCATGTTTGAATTCAACATCTACTTTCAACCTGTCAAACTCCAGATTGGAGTTCATTTCTGAATTCCTCACATGTCATTTGGCCTAGCTGTCCAGTCTTACATTTTAAAAAAAATGTTTATGTATAACTTAAACTCAACAGAGGGTGGAGGTTGTTGGAGCTGGTGGACCCACCTGTCATCCTCTTCTCTGCCTCCTCTGTTTTCTCCCTTATCGTTGTTTGCTCCCAGGGCGCCAGGCAAATGGCTGCATGTGCCACCACATGCTTGCTTGCTTGCTTACCTCTCCCTCAGTCGAATCCAGCAAGGCACAGCTTGGTCTAATCCTCAGTCTGCAAGTTCCTCGTCCCAAGCAACAGAAGCTCTCGCCTGTTTGCTGTTCTCCTCCCTGCCATAGTTGCTGCCCCTGTTCTCCATTCCTCAAGCCAGCACGTGTTCTTGTGTTCAAGCTAGGCAGTGAAAACGTGCACCAGCTTCATCTCTCAATCCTCCGGTCAAGGTAACGGTGTCCTCTTCAAGTACTGGCTGTGCACGATGTTTTCTTCTTCAGAGTGCAAAACAGCCGTAGTCATGCCTCTGTCCCGGCGAGATGTTCACAGCGCTCGATTTTTTTGTTCAAATCATTTGTGCCCTCCTATTATGTACTAGGTTATGGAACTCAGTACTCACTTTCTTGACAAGCTCGAGTCTCCCTGACAGAGTTTCCATCGCCCCCCCCCCCCCCCCCCCCCCCCCCGCGCGCCAATCCTCTGTTCTCCATCGACGTGTTCTGCGCCTGCAGAAATTTAAGCAAAACTGGTGCGTGTGTTAGGTTTTTCTTCTGCTTGACTACTCCTTAAAATATTACCCACATTTCTGATCAATTCCCTGACCAGATAGTGTCTTCCCGGCGATGAGTTTGATGATCTCGTGGCCGCCATGCTGCTGGTTTTTTTTTCCCGGCCGTCGAGCATCGTGTTCCCGGTGTTTCAGCCAACGTCGTGCACCACCATGGCACATTCAGGTTTGCTGTATCATGCTCTTCTCATACTCAATCACCTTGTCTTGTTATCCACCACAGCTGTCGGGTTCGGCGATGGTTGCCACGGGCCACATAGAACAGCCGTGAATTTTCTTCAAAATTCTTCATTGATGATCAACTTCGCTTCATTCCAATCATGCAGCACGTTATAAACTTCTTGCGCATCCATCATTGAAACCAAATTAGAAACCCGTGGACTGACCAAATTAGACAAGGAAAAATTCCCCATTTCGGCCGAAACCCTAGGTCACCATCAAATTGATCTTTGCAGTGATTTACACCTTGAATTGAGCCCAATTACTCGTTTCTGAGGTCATGGCGGTGCTCCTAATGAAAATCATGAGAGGATTAGGCCCATTCCGCGGCAGAGCCACAGCACTCTCCTGGCCTTTGCCGCTGCCGTCGCCGACAGCACAGCTCCATCCACCTCTGGCTAGTTCCGTCACCACCATTGGAATCGCCATATGAAGCCACTTCGGAGACACCCGGAGTGGTGTGTGTTGGGGCACGTCAACCCCACGCCGGCAAGGTGCCGCCGATGGCCGGCCGTGCGCCGCCATCCCAAGGTTGGGGATGAAAGGCAGACCCCACTGGTCAGCCTATTTCCCCTTACCCGTTGGAATCCTCTGTGGCCAAGTGATTCCCTGTGGCCGCATTGATTAGTCATATGGGCCCAGATGTTGCCTCACTGTAAAATCCCACTTAATCCTAAATATTAAATTCAGATGTCAGTTAAATTTAAATTTCCTTGGGTTCAAGATATAGTCATGTACATAAACTTGAACCTATTCAATTCTTTTTTCTTCTCATGTTTTAAATTTTATTAACATGAGAAACATACTTCACCAATAATCTTAAAATAATTCAAATATCATCTCTGCAAAATTTTGGAATATTTGAATGGGGTTTGCTTGGGCAAATCAATTTATAGTACCTCATATACTCAAATAAACAAATAGCATATAGCTACTGTATACACATGCCCTATCATGAACATTCAAATATGAGGCTATACTTTTTTCTCTAATCTTCAAAAATTGCAAATAAGCACCTTGAAAAGTTTCATGAATTTTGGAGTCCATTTGCTATTTTATTTGAGACGATCAGCAAATTTGAATCAAGTTTAAATTCAAATTAAAAATCTGGTCAATTATACTTGAACATAAAGATGTAAACACACCATTGTGTTCATCACATTTTTCTTGACTTATCCATGAAGTTTCATGATTTTTGGATTTTATTTACTATTTCTAAATGAATTACTAAAATGGCAGTAGCTGTAAGACTGACTGGCGGGGCCCACCAGTCAGCAACCCCACAAGCGCCGCATTCCAGCGCGCGCTGCGCACGCCACCGCAACGACGTGCATGCCCAGAGCGACAGCGGCGCGCTACTCCCGTTTGAGCTCTATAAATCTCGCCCCTGGCTCCTCCTTATCACTCCACGGTCGACCTTATCGCCTTTCCCCCCACTGAGCCGAAGGGCTGCTCCATTTTCGCCCCACGCGCAAGGTTCCGACCGCCGGTGCCGCGCGCCCGTTCCGCGCGCCCGTTCCCGGCCAGCCAAAGGTCTCTCGCGCCAAGCTTTCAACAGGAAGGTTGTTCCCCACTCTCTCATCTAGCCTCTGGCTCACTCCTTTCGTTGTTTCGTTGACGGTTTGACCGGTATTTTGAAGCTACGCCGAAGCTCGCTGTCGTGTTCACCGTGCGCCGTCTCTGCTCTACGGTGCCAGGCTGCTACAAGCAGTTTCGTGCTTCGACTACAATAGAAAAAGGGTGCACCTGGACATGCTCTACACGACGGTGAAAGCCATTCCTTGTTTACGTGAGTATCGAGCAAGTTAGCTAAGTATTACTTTCGGTTGAAGCTAATGAACTCACTCGGTTTTTCATTCAATTCGAGTTCCACACTTAATCACTCTCCACAACTGCTAGCAAATAGTTTCTATACTTCTTTGCGCACCCTCTCGAACTGGAATCACAAAAAATGATCGACCGTAGCTCGAGAATCACAAGTTCTGCCCTCCGCCGTTAAGAAGTTGCCTCGGTCGCCGTCGATGATGGTTTTGCCGACCGCTACACAACGATCTCACCTTCCCATCACCTTACTCGTGGTTCCAGAAGTCTTTCCCCAGCATTTTTAGAAGAGTTTAGCCACGGAGCGACGGTTCCGACATGGTCGGAACCCTAGCTGCCGCCGCCGCTGATGCGCCGCTGTTTCCGACCGTCGGCGAGCCTCCCCGACCTACCATCGTGCTCAGCGCGTGAAATTAAGTTCGGGTGCCAATGATTAGGTGCTGCGGGGGCCGGGAACACAGAACCGGCGAGGCTCGCCGGAGAGCGCCGCCGCGGGGGCCCTGCGCGCCGCCCGCGTCGGGAGTTTGAAGATGACGCGGCGGGCCCCGAGGGTCAGCGTCTTTTAACCCGTCGGATCAGGTGTGGCCAGGGTTCTGTTGTGGCTACACGGTGTATCTCTGTGGTCCCCGTGTGGTTTGAATGCCATTGGTCCATTTTAAAACAGTGGGGTCCACGGTTTAGTTCAAATTAGAATCTAACTCCAGATTTGACTCCAACTTAGAAAATCCATAACTTTCTATAGACTGCTCAAAAAATCTTCAAACAAATTTTGTTTGAAATCCCTTGAGATCTAGTTTCTGATAGTACCAATTAGGTTTTGTGAAACTTAATTTTAAATTATGTAGGAAACAATCTTTCCAAATACAAATACAATTTTTGCAGACGAACGGTCCACTAGAAAAATTCCTAAAATGCACATAAAATACATTATACTGTTTTTGATTACCAGAAAATGTTTGGGAGCCATTGCACCTGTATAACCTTCTGTATAATTCAACTAAATTTTTCAGTCATTGAATTATTGCAGATGTTTTGTTGTTTTATTGTGTCCCAAATTTGGACTGAACCTTCCTTTCATCATACACTAGTACCTTTAAAATTTTGGGATTTAATTGACTTAGTCTCCTGGTTCTAATTCAGTTGCCAACTTAAGGTGACGTGAAAAGCTAAAATTCAGATATAAAATAATTCCAGAAATTCATGCCAACATTGAAATTTAATATCTCCTTCACCAAGGCTTAGAAATTCATGAAACCGATTTTGCTAGAACCATAACAACATCCTCTATCATGATCATCAACTGGCATCTATGTTCAAGCTACAGTTTCTTCTCTAAAATTTTGGGAAATTTACTTCTTGCCATAATTTTAGAGACAACAAACTACTTTGATCATCTCCTGTTCTTTGCATGAGTAAATCTTGTAGTCCCTTACATCTACCATAAAAATCCCAAACCCAAAGAAAATCATTCACTCACTATAACCATTGTTAGAAGCTTATGAACTATATCTACATTATAATTTATTATCATTCCTATATGCATGTCGTATAGTTATCGATATTGACGAGAAGTGTCGCTTGGAGGAGAAGGCCAGTGTGTCCACTTGAAGTCATTGGCGGAGTCTTCAGAGAAAGACCTTAATAATTGACATTTAATCGAGTCGCAAACTAAGGCAAGCCCCGGTTTGCATTTAAGAGGTTTTCAAAGTTTTCTAGTTTATTCACTTACGTCTTCAGTTGATATTGTGCATTTACGTATAAGGTGATTGATACTCCACTTGCATGGAAACAAATCCCAAGGGTTGGTTGGAACGAGTTACAGCCGGACCTGTAGTAACTACTTTGCTAATGTATAGGAAATCCGGTAGAAGTCGAGTAGTTGGAATCTACTTGCAAGATAGGAATAACAATTCACATAAGGGTGGAAGATTAAAAATGGCTTATGAAATGAATACGAGATCGGGCAGGGGGAATAGGAGTCGACGAGATGGAGTCTCGGGCGCATAGCCCTGCCTGTGTCGCTTGAGGATCGTGCCGTATGCGGCACCATTGGACAAGCTTGAACGGTACCGTTTGCATAATGGTATATGGGCCCATTAAACTGATGTAACTCCAAACTGTAGTGTGGAGACTCCTCGGTTGTCCTAGAATGGAGATGCGAAGGCAGAAAGGTGTAAATCTCCTAGCGGAACATTTTGACGTGTCCGTGTAGGGGACCTTTTGCTTGGGATGAAGAGGTTTGTCGACATTGGGGTCTTGGGTGAAAAGTGGCCACGTATGACATGGGGAGGAGAGCACGTATGTGTCTCCCACTCGGGTGTGCGTGTCATGCAGTCCGGGTGTGTCCTGATTGCAATCACAGTCCCTCGCGGTAATAGAGTACCACTTGTCCGTCGTTGTCGTGATGTAGTAAATACCAAAGAAGCCAGAAAAATATATTGTATTGAATTATAATTGCTTTGCAACCTTGTATGACTTAGAGATAGTAAAATTAAAGTTTACAGTTTCCCCATACTTTAGCTGTAATAGCATTATGTTCTTTGGGCATGTCATATAATCGGCAAAGCGTTTCTTGTTTGATTGTGGAGTCTATGATGTGTTGTGCCTGAAGAATGTCATTTGCTACTTAAAACTTAATCATAAGTATCCACTTGTAGGCAAGTCTAATTATGCTATTCCATACCTATGATTAGACATTACCTTGCATATGTCTAGTGAGACAGGTTAGTCTTGCTGAGCCTTATGCTCACGTTTGCGCTTTAACGATTTTTGCAGGTATTAGTGTTATTTCTGCTGTTCAAATTGTACATGAGACTCGAGGTGTCGAGATAAATCTCATGTGAACCACACCGCTGCTGAATGTTCTTCTTGTTGCTAGTGAGAAGCGTCCTAGGGCATGGACGTCTTCCTTCCTTCTTAGTTGGGGGAGATTACAAGTATGTATTTTCCGCTACGTGTGTACCTCTGTCGTACACTCTTTTGTAAACTCTGATTATTCTGAAATGAAAACTTTGTACGATTTGGTATCCATTTCATGTGTGCTGTTAGGTGCCGCATCGCACGGCACCACCCAATGAGATCCTCGGATGTGTGGACTCCGGTCCCCACAGACATGGTATCAGAGCTTTATTGGGAATAGCACGCTCGAAAGGAGCCTATTTTTGAAAACTCTGAAGTAGTCGAGCGAGCATTAGCTATATGCCCATTAAGGACTATTATTAGTATAAGTTATAAAGGTGGTAAACTAACTTATATGTTATTAATTCTGTAACAACGCTCCAACGTCAGGTAAGAGGTAAGGTACACCAGCGTAAGCGGATCAATTGCAGTAAGCTCACCATGCGAGAGGTAGCATGGAAGTTTTCCGTGGCTTGGCATGGAAAAGTTAATAGGAGTCTCTGAAACTTTCCATGTTTCTGAGAACCTATGACACGCGGTACCCCAACATGCTTCAAAGTTAGTGGGAGCCCCCGTCGGGTGGTGTATAACCCGATAGTATGCCTCTCTAGAATCATTCGTATTCTATGGGTGCAGGCGAAACACGTAAGCCCGAGTGTGTATAAGCCAGTTTGTATGGGAGTCTTTGTTGTACAAACGTATTTACAACCATGTACCTTGAGACATGACATCGCTCGAGGGTGACTCACACCAGAGTCGTATGCATTTAATTTTGTATATATTATTGTGACTGTCTGTCGTGTTTTTCCCCGTGCCGCACTTGAGGTGTGAAGGTGTGAAAGGGGATTCTTTGTCTTTTGCAGCATTGACTACGGCAGCGACCCGTGTAGCACACGTTTGCGAGTGAAGGATATTAGGACCACTTATAAATTTACCCGGATATACCGGTTAGAATTTTCTTGGTGAGGCACGTAGTACCGTCAGTATCGAGTTTGATACTTGACCATCCCCAATGTCAGAATGGTTGAATTACATTGTTGGAATGTCCGACTACCAGTTTCTGGTAAGTTTTGGACATTGCAAGGTGAATATCACCTATAACTCGTGAAGAATCAAGGTTATTTATTTCTGGCAGAGGTTTGCTCAACTTCGCCAGGTTGTAATCTTGGTTAGTTGAAAAATAACATAGGGATATCCTATATGGATAGAAAGATCATCAAGTACACTACAAAGTTCATTTTGGTCTATAGGACTGAAAATGATCCTACCTTGGCATAATCTGAACTCCACAAAAACTATCACAAATGTCTTATCCAATTACACAGTATCTGTATTTTCACAATAACTTCTTGTAGAAAAATCTTCTGTCCTATTGTGATACATATCTGGAGAGGGCAGAAGCATCACTACAACTTTGTAAATTGAAGTGTTTTCTAATTCGACACTGAACCAATCCAAATCCCAAGTTGAAACTGGTACACTGCAGATCTGCTGGCAGAAAACCAGTCAACTCATCTGTCGACTCTAGACAGTCATATCTCCTAATATTAAAGCTTGACATAGTCAGATATATACATCTTCAGAAAGCTTAGGAAGTCCTTTATCAACTTTGTATTCAACTCCTGGTCTGAATCTTTCATTACCAGAGTCAAATTCCAATTGTCGCAAACGCTGTTCTGGCAGGCCAGGACCAGAAATCATTGCGCATAGTTGGAATTTGCGAGCGTTGACCTGTATAACGACTTTGTAAGACTGAACCAAATATATTTATGGAATATTAACATGGTTTGGTACCATGTTTATTTTGTCATTACATCAAGATATTGTTTTGATATACCTGTATAAACTGTGGACAAAATCCACATATACAGGGGAGGTTCTGTCAAAATTTCCAGAAAATTTTAGTCAACTTCAGACCTGTATAACTTTTAATCCAGAGTTCACCTGGAGGTGTTCAAGTACAATCTCGAAAGTTTATGAAGTGCTATAAAACTTTTGTATTCAACTAAAATCCTATTCCTGCCATTTACTGGGAGCAAATTTCGAATTTTTACAGGATGGTCTGCTGGAACAGAACTGAAGTTCATATTCCAGATTTGAAATCATTGTAACCATTAATCAAACTTCTATATTTTCCATTCTAGAATTGCTATGGGGACAAAGTATTGCATTCTGTAATGGTTTTTTAGTTTACTATAACTTTGTAGTTGAACTCCAAATCAAATTCTGCATTTAACTGTGAGAAATAATTACATTTCTACAGACTGGTCTGATGGACCAGAAGACTGGATGGCATTCCAGTATGCGATGTTATGAATTCAAATCGTTTTAGTTTCACCTTATTATGTCACTCATCATGTCTAGGGGTGATTACTCCACAAGATTGATTAACGTAAAGTTGAAACACCATGTTAAGTGATTGGCGGGCAATATCACTTATTTGTGTCTAGTTCCATGTTCTGGTCTTTATTTACACCTAGCATACTGCATTGTTAAGTGATGCATATTACAGTCTTTATCATGACTCCAGTTGGTATTGCAACTTTGGATCTTAACCGTAATGCTCACTCTTGCAGCATGGATCACACTCATTTTCAGGGTGAACCGGGTAATTCTGCTCATGGTGGAGATGACTTAACTCTACCACCAGTGCCATCATCAACTGGTTTTGCAGAAGTCTTAGCAAGTATGGCCGATTCTCTGCAGATCTTGATACAGCGGAGTGTACAACCTGAGGCCGACCACATGATCAACCTCAAGTCACATATGTGGATTTCTTGGCAACTCAACCACCGGTTTTCACAGAAGCCTGGGAACCATTGGAGTCAGAGCATTGGCTCCAGGTGATTGAAGCCAAATTTGAGTTACTCTAGTGTGATGAGTATCAGAAGGTTTTTTTGCCGCTCAACAACTTCACGGATCCGCAAGGGCTTGGTGGTCTGAATATCTCACCACTCTCCCTGACGGTCATCGTGTGACCTGGGCGGAGTTTCGTGATGCTTTTCTTGCACGCCACATTTCTACAGGGATGATTAAAACCAAGCTGGAGAAGTTTGTGGAGTTAAAGCAAGGAGAAATGAGTGCTTATGAATACTCCAAGGCGTTCAATCGTTTGGCTCAATATGCGCCTGAGTATGTGAATACCGAGGTGTTGAAGTGTGATTGTTTCTTGAGAGGACTGAACGTCGAACTTCGAGCTCGACTGGTGTTATTCAATAACGGCAACTACAATGACTTGGTTGGTGCCGCTATTGTTCAGGAGGATGCAACTCTTCGCTATTAGGCAGAGAAGAGGAAGAGTAAGACATCACTGAAGATTATCAATGATATTCCTCAGGAGGATCGAGCGGTATATTGCTTACCGTCCGGTCGACAGCTTTGGTCGAGTGAGCAACAACAACACGTTCGGTATCACTCCTATCCAGTGGAGACTTTAATTGCACCTCAACAAAGCATGCAAGTGTGTCCTGGTTCTCCACCACAGCAGTATGATCTCAATCTTGCAGCCCAATCTCTGCAAGATGTGCATGTTGTCAGTCCACCCCAAATCAGTGGAAAGCACAGAATGCATTTAGCACGGGAACGTCGCAAGATGAAACGTGACCGTGTCCAATTATCCTTTTCCAAGAATTCTGATCAGCACCATAATTTTAAAAAGAAAACCTCATCGAAGTCTGCCAGTGTTAATTATGCTGCGATTGAGGACATTCCAAAAGGGGAACATGTTTTAGCAGACATGTTTACTTTACATGATCAACCAGTAGTCGTTCTGTTTGACCCTGGAGCTACTCATAACTTTGTGAGCAAGTCTTTTGTGCTGAAACATCAAGTGCCAAATGTGACTGTCTAACATCCTTTTCGTGTCAGTTCACCTGAAGGCAATATTTCAGCTAATGAGGTTGTTTCTCGAGCACCTTTGTGCATGGGTGGAAGTATCTATCTGGTGAACCTCATCATTTTGGAAGGTCAGCAGATTGACCTCATCTTAGGAATGTCGTGGATAACACATCATGGAGCTATCTTTGATATCAGCTCGCGGACTGTCCAACTGAATTCTCAATTCCATGGTAGCAAGACTTTAAATCTTTTGAATACCGCACCAAGAGTCTCAGCGGTGCATCACACCAGTGCCAAGAAGCTTGAGGATATACCCGTAGTATGTGAATATCCAGACGTGTTTCCTGATGATCTCCCGGGCATGCCATCAGAACGTGACGTCGAGTTCAAGATTGAACTATCGCCGGGAACCATGCCAATCTCAAGGAAGCCGTATAGGATGGCACCGAAGGAACTTGCGGAATCGAAGGAGCAGCTGAATGACTTATTGAGCAAGGGTTCTATTCGCCCCAGTTCATCACCTTGGGGTTGTTCCGCGTTGTTTGTGAAGAAGAAGGATGAGACTTTGAGGTTGTGTGTGGACTATCGTCCACTGAATGCAGTCACCATCAAGAACAAGTATCCACTACCACACATTGATATTTTATTCAAGCAACTAGTGGGTGCTAAGGTATTCTCAAAGATGGACCTTCGTTCAGGTTATCATCAGATTAAGATTCGACCTGAGGACATTCCAAAAACCGCATTTTCAACGAGGTATGGGCTGTATGAGTATTTCGTCATGTCCTCTGGGTTGACCAACGCACCAGCTCACTTCAAGTATCTCATGAATTCGGTGTTTATGCCGGAATTGGACAAGTTTGTCGTGGTATTCATTGATGACATATTGGTGTATTCTAAATCTGAAGAAGAACACGCTAAACACTTGCATATTGTGTTGCAACGTTTAAGGGATCACCAACTGTATTCAAAGTTTAGCAAGTGTGAGTTTTGGATCCGCCAAGTGCCATTTCTAGGGCACATCATCTAGGCTGATGGTAATGCCGTTGATCCAAGCAAAATTGTACAAGTCCTAAAGTGGAAATCTCCCAAGTCCGTACATGAAGTCCGTAGTTTCCTTTGCTTGGCTGGCTATTATCAGAGGTTCATTCCGAGTTTCTCAAAGATAGCTAAACCAATGACGGAACTACTGAAGACGGGAACAAGATATGTATGGACTAAAGAATGTGAAGAGGCATTTCAACAAGATATGTACGGACTAAAGAAGGGAACAATATATGTATGGACTAAATAATGTGAAGAGGCTTTGGTGAAACACCTCACAACAGCACCGGTGTTGGCTCAGCCGGACACAACTCAACCTTTTGATGTCTATTGCGATGCATCTGGCATTGGTCTTGGTTGTGTACTCATGCAAGATAGAAGGGTGATCGCGTATGGATCCTGGCAGCTTCGAAATCATGAACAACATTATCTGACTCATGATCTTGAGCTCGCTGCCGTGGTGCTCGCATTGAAGATGTGGAGGCACTATCTATTAGGAAATCTAGTGCATCTCTACACTGATCACAAGAGTTTGAAGTACATTTTCATCCAGAAAGACTTGAATATGCGACAGCAAAGATGGTGGAATTGATCAAAGACTATGAGATTGAGATCCACTACCATTCTGGCAAAGCAAATGTGGTTGCAGATGCGCTGTGTCGCAAGTCTCATGTCAATCATCTGTCGATCATTTCAATGGAAGAGGATGAGCCGAGTTTATACTTGGTTCCCTATGGAGCGCTCTACGATCTAGCTCTCATCCCTACCATCAAGGAAGATATCGTAGAGGCTCAGAAGGAAGACAAGGGAATGTCGCACATTCGACGAAGAATGAAGAGGGGAGAAATGAAATGTTTTCAATATGATGATCACTGTACTATTTAGTTTAAAGACTGTATAGTCATACCCCATGAAATGGAGCTCCGAAAGAAGATTTTGGATGAAGCACACTTATCCAAGTACTCTATTCATCCGGGTAGCAACAAGATGTACCAATATTTGAAGAAGAAATTCTGGTGGTCATGGATGAAGCAAGAAATAGCAAAGTATGTATCCAAATGCGATACATGTCGGCGAGTGAAAGCCGACCATTTAAGGCAAGTCGGACAGTTACAACCCTTGAACATACCAACATGGAAGTGGGAAGACATCAGCATGGATTTCATCGTAGGGTTACCTCTCACTTTCCGTAAGCATGATTCAATTTGGGTGATAGTTGATCGGTTGACCAAGTCAGCGCATTTTATCCCTGTCAACACCAACTATCGAGGTCCCAAGTATGCAGAGTTGTATATCACAAGGATCATGTGCCTACATGGAGTACCCCGCACTATCATTTCAGATCGTGGAGCCTTATTTGTTGCTCGCTTTTGGGAGCAGCTCCACGCATCATTGGGTACTAAATTGATTCGAATCTCTGCTTATTATCTGCAGACTGATGGTCAGACGGAGCGAGTAAATCAAGTCCTTGAGGACATGCTACGAGCTTGTGCCATCCACCATGGTAAATATTGGGATGATCATCTACCATTGGAGGAATTCTCATATAACAATGGCTATCAAGCTAGTATCCAGATGGCGCCATACGAAGCTCTCTATGGCAGGAAGTGTCGCACACCATTGAATTGGTGTTAGTCTGGTGAAAGAGTGACATATGGTATTGATCTGGTAAATGAAGCAGAGGAACGAGTGCGAGTAATCCAAGCCAGTCTCAAGGCTGCTCAATCTCGACAGAAGAGTTATGCAGATAAACGATGTCGACCTCTTCACTTCGACATTGGGGATCATGTTTAGCTTCGTCTATCTCCAATGAAAGGAATTCATCGTTTTGGGGTGAAGGGAAAGCTGGCTCCACGATTCATCGGGCCGTTCGCTATCACTGAGAAATGCGGACCTGTGGCATATCGTCTAGAGTTACCGGCTTCTCTCTCTGGAATTCATAATGTATTCCACATCTCTCAGTTGTGGAAGTGTCTTAAATCCCCAGCTAAGGTACGCACGGAAGGTCTTAAAGTTCTACAATCTGATCTCACTTATTCTGATCATCCGATCAAGATCATCGATGAGAAGACTCGTACTACAAGAAACCGCACATTGCACTTTTACAAAGTCTTGTGGAATTACCGCTGAAGAAGCAACTTGGGAAAGCGAGGATTTTCTTAAATCAAACTATCCAGACTTGTTAGCGGCATATGTTCATTAGATCTTTTTCTTTTATCCTTCCTATTATAATCTTGGGACGGGATTTTTTTAAGGGAGTAGGAATGTAAAATCCCACTTAATCCTAAATATGAAATTCAGTTGTCAGTTAAATTTAAATTTCATTGGGTTCAAGATATGGTCATGTACATAAACTTGAACCTATTCAATTCCTTTTTCTTCTCATGTTTTAAATTTTCTTAACATGAGAAACATACTTCACCAATAATCTTAAAATAATTCAAATATCATCTCTGCAAAATTTTGGAATATTTGAATGGGGTTTGCTTGGGCAAATCAATTTATAGTACTTCATATACTCAAATAAACAAATAGCATATAGCTACTATATACACATGCCCTATCAAGAACATTCAAATCTGAGGCTATAATTTTTTCTCTAATCTTCAAAAATTGCAAATAAGCTCCTTGAAAAGTTTCATGAATTTTGGAGTCCATTTGCTATTTTATTTGAGACGATCAGCAAATTTGAATCAAGTTTAAATTCAAATTCAAAATCTGGTCAATTATACTTGAACATGAAGATCTAAACAAACCATTGTGTTCATCACATTTTTCTTGACTTAGCCATGAAGTTTCATGATTTTTGGAGTTCATTTACTATTTCTAAATGAATTACTAAAATGGCAGTAGCAGTAAGACTGACTAGCGGGGCCCACTAGTAAGCTACACGGTGTATCTCTGTGGTCCCCGTGTGGTTTGAATGCCATTTGTCCATTTAAAACGGTGGGGTCCACGGTTTAATTCAAATTAGAATTTAACTCCAGATTTGACTCCAACTTAGAAAATCCATAACTTTCTATAGACTGCTCCAAAAATCTTCAAAAAAATTTTGTTTGGAATCCCATGAGCTCTAGTTTCTGTTAGTACAAATTAGGTTTTGTGAAACTTACTTTTAAATTTTGCAGAAAACAATCTTTCCAAACACAAATACAATTTTTCCACATGAACTGTCCTCTGGAAAAATCCCCAAAATGCACATAAAATACAATATCCTATTCTTGTTTCCCAGAAAAAGTTTGGGAGCCATTGCACGTGTATAACCCTCTGTATAATTCAATTACCTTTTTCACTCATTGAATTATTACAGATGTTCAGTTGTTTTATTGTGTCCCAAATTTGGACTGAACCTTCCTTTAGTCATAATCCAGTACCTGTAAAGTTTTGGTATTTAATAGACTTAGTCTCCTTGTTCTAATTCAGTTGCCAACTTAAGTTTAAGTGAAAAGCTAAAATTCAGATATAAAATAATTCCAGAAATTCTTGCCAACTTTGAAATTTAATATCTCCTTCACCAAGGCTTAGTAATTCATGAAACCAATTTTGCCAGAACCAAAACAACATCCTCCATCATGATCATCAACTGGCAGCTATGTTCAAGCTACAGTTTATTTTTTAAAATTTTGGGAAGTTTACAGCTTGCTATAATTTTAGAGAAAACAAACTACTTTGAGCATCTCCTGTTCTCTGCAAAAGTAAATCTTGTAGTCCCTAACATCAACCATTAAAATCCCAAAGCCAAAGAAAATCATTCACTCACTATAACCATAGTTAAAATCTTATGAACTATATCTACATTATAATTTATTAGCATTCCTATATGCATGTCGTGTAGTGATCGATATTGACGAGAAGTGTCGCTTGGAGGAGAAGGCCAGGGTGTCCACTTGAAGTCCTTGGCGGAGTCTTCAGAGAAAGACCTTAACAATTGACATTTAATCGAGTCGCACACTAAGGCAAGCCCCAGTTTGCATTTAAGAGCTTTTCAAAGTTTTCCAGATTATTCACTTACGTCTTTAGTTGATATTGTGCATTTATGTATAAGGTGATTGATACTCCACTTGCATGACCTCAAATCCCAGGGGTTGGTTGGAACGAGTTACAATCGGACCTGTAGTAACAGCTTTGCTAATGTATAGGAAATCCGGTAGAAGTCGAGTAGTTGGAATCTACTCGTGAGATAGGAATAACAGTTCACATAAGGGTGGAAGATTAAAAATGGCTTATAAAATGAATACAAGACTGGGCAGGGGGAATAGGAGTCGACGAGATGGAGTCTCGAGCGCATAGCCCTGCCTGTGTCGCTTGAGGACCGTGCCGTATGCGGCACCGTTGGACAAGCTTGAATTGTACCGGTTGCATAATGGTATATGGGCCCAATAAGCTGATGTAACTCCAGACTGTAGTGTGTAGACTCATCGGTTGTCCTTGAATGGAGATGCGGAGACAGAAAGGTGTAAATCTCCTAGCGAAACATTTTGACGTGTCCGTGTAGGGGACCTTTTGCTCGAGATGAAGAGGTTTGTCGACATTGGGGTCTTGGGTGAAAAGTGGCCACGTATGACGCGGGGAGGAGAGCACGTATGTGTCTCCCACACGGTTGTGCGTGTTGTGCAGTCCGGGTGTGTCCTGATTGCAATCACCATCCCTCGCGGTAATAGAGTACCACTTATCCGTCGCTGTCGTGACGTAGTAAATACTAAAGAAGCCAGAAAAATATATTGTATTGAATTATAATTGCTTTGCAACATTTTATGACTTAGAGATAGTAAAATTAAAGTTTACAGTTTCCCCATACTTTAGCTGTAATAGCATTATGTGCTTTGGGCATGTCATATCATCGGCAAAGCATTTCTTGTTTGATTGTGGAGTCTATGATGTGCCGTGCCTGAAGAATGTCATGTTCTACTTAAAACATAATCATAAGGATCCACTTGTAGGCGAGTCTAATTATGCTATACCATACATATGATTAGACATTACCTTGCATATGTCTAGTGAGACGGGATAGTCTTGCTGAGCCTTATGCTCACGTCTATGCTTTAACGATTTTTGCAGGTATTAGTTTTATTTTTGCTGTTCAAGTTGTACATGAGACTCGAGGTGTCGAGATAAATCTCAAGTGAACCACGCCGCTGCTAAATGTTCTTCTTGTTGCTAGTGAGAAGCGTCCTAGGGCATGGACGTCTTCCTTCCTGCTTAGTTAGGGGAGATTACGAGTATATATTTTCCGCTGCGTGTGTACCTCTGTCGTACACTCTTTTGTAAACTCTCATTATTCTGAAATGAAAACTTTATCCATTTTGGTATCCTTTTCGTGTGTGCTGTTAGGTGTCGCATCGCACGGCACCACCCAATGAGATCCTCGGATGTGTGGACTCCGGTCACCACACTCACTGTCAATGGACGGTTTAAACCGTGGCCCCATCAGTCATCATAGTCAAACATTTTCCTTCAGAAAAATTATTCCCAAATTTGGTGCAAAATTTGAAATTCAATATCTCCAACATTACTTGTCCAAAAAAATCCGAAATAAATTTTGTTAGAACCAGGGTGATCTGTACTTCCAAGTGGTAAACTTGGATCTGTATGAAAATTAATAATTTGTCCTCAATAATTCTATGAAGCAAAATGTTATTAAAATTAATTATTGGTGCTCGTTCATTCAAAAAATACCAAACTTCGCCATATCATTCCAAATAACCCTCCTGAGTTCCAGTAAACATTTCAGGACCATTTGAGTCAAACTGTGTAGCCAAATGGTGTTTCCAATCTATGTGTACCTGAAAATTCCAAAATGTCCAGAAACTTGTTCAGCAAATTATCCAAACTTGTAAATTCAATATCTCACAGTAGAATGCTTAGAAAATTATGAAACCAAAATTTTCAGTCTCTATTGATCTCCTCTAAACAGAACATTCACTTTTGGCCATGATAAAATCCCAGATTTTCCATGAAAATTTTGGGAAGGGTTTATATACATTGAATTTTATACAAGAGAGACTTCCATGAACTTAGCCAAACTTTTACCATAACCTCACCCATAGTACATAGTGTTCTATGTAAAATTTCCGGAACCAGTGGCCATCATTTTATATACCTAACTGTGTTTCTTTTCAGTTATGTAATAATACCAATATTGATTCACTTGCATTATTCTTTGCATATCGTATAGTTTCTGAGCTCGAGGAGACCCCAGAGCCACTGGAAGTCATCAAACCGGAGGCTAACTTTAATCCCGTCTCGCAGCCAGGCAAGCCCCGGTTTGCATTTAACAGCGTTTTAAACTTTTATTTGTATCACACTATATGGGTCAGTATGTATGTGCATTAATTCTTTGTTTTTCATGGAGTTTTCCACATGCATGACCAGAGAACCCAAGAGAGAAGGGTAGATGGTTAAGTCCTCGATGTGTTCATGCTATGCTTAATGTTATAGTTGCTTCGGTAGAAGTCGAGTAGTTAGAATCTATTCGCGAGTTCAGGAATTGGGTTCCTACGGAATTGATCGAGTGAGCGGTTCATCATTTGTTAAATATGAGACCGGGCATGGAGTAGGAGCGGCAGGACATAGGGACCTATGAGCTGTATTTGTGCCTTTGTCATTCAAGGACCGATCCGTATGAGCCCCTGTTGAGCAAGTTTGAATGTACCGAAGGCATACTGGATATATGGGACCCAGTAAACCGATGTAACGTGTCCAACTTAGCGTTGAGGCATAGCCCACTGCCTTATAGGTGTGGGTTGAGAGCAGCAAGGTGTAAACCTGCTAGCGGGTACGACGTACTCCGTGTGGGGGCGTCCTGCTCGTAGCGGTGGGACCGGTTCTGCATGTAGGTAGTGGGTGAAAGGTTGCCACATACAACTCAGTGGAGTGTGCCTTCGCAACTCTGAGTGTGGGTGTATGTGTCGTGCTATTCGGGTATCCCTGCAGTCGTGTATCGATTTGAGTCGCCGTCCCTCGCGGTTATTGAGTACCGCTTGCTCATTGAGTCGTGACGTAGTTAATTAGTTGGAGCTGAATATTATTGAATCATGCTTTATGGAACAATTGTGTATTGATACTTGTATGTTTAGATCAGGATGCTCACTAAATTTTAGATTCATGAAGCCTTAATTTACTTCTAAAATCTGAATGTAAGGACTAACATTTAGGCGAGTCTCAAACTGTTGTCCTATCTTATGTATATCCTGAATATAGAGTTCCATGCTTAGTGGAGACGGTTAAGTCTTGCTGAACCTTCATGCTCACAGTTGCTATTTTAAGTTTTTGCTACAGGTGATGATCTTTTTGATGAAGGGTTCACCAGCAAGGCGATGCCCCCATCAGCGTGCACGACCGAGTGGGAACCCCGCACGCCGACGTGATGTGTTCTGTGTGCTGCTAGTGTGATTCCGTTCTAGGGCTAAATGGAATGACTTTTGCATAGCTTAGGCTTGAGTGTCGAGAGCTATGAACAAATCTAACGCTGTAGTGTATTTAAACATATATTCTTTGTAAAATACAAAGCATGTATAACACTATGTTGTTTTATGTAATATGATGTACCTTTTTATGTGTGCTGTTGTGTGTCGCATTGCACGGCACCACCCAATTGCGATTCCTAGAATGTCGGGACTCTGGTCCCCATAGCCCGATATCAGAGCCGCATCGGGAATAGCACACAGAAAAAGGATCGTATTACGAGAAATTTAGGTGTACGGTGAGGAATCGATAGTAGCCCACATAAGGACTATTATTAGCATAGTTACTTAAGGTGGCAAAGCTAACCTATGTGTTATTATACTCTATAACGACGCTTCGACGTCAGGTAAGAGGTAAGGTACGCCACCGCAAGCGGGTCAATTGTGGTAAGCTCACCATGTGAGAGGTAGCATGTGATGATATCCGTGGCTTAGCATGGAAAGTCAATATGAGTCTCTGAACCTCTTCATGTTTCTGAGAACTTATGACACGCGGTACCCTGGCGTGCTTCAAAATTAGTGGGAGCCCCCGTCGGGTGGGACATAACCCGATGCCCCTCTTACTGGTGCAGCATTATGCAAAGACGTGGGACCCTGTCGGGTGGTAGAAAACCCAGTCATGTACCTCGAGACGTGGCATAGCTCGGGGCGGCCCGTATGGAATGGTACGGGACGAATGTTTTTACTTTCATATATATTATTGTGACTGCCTGAAATGATTGCCCATGCGGGATGTGCCGTACGGTACCATAATGAGTGTTTTGTGAATTGTGTGTCTTATGCAGGACTGACTACGTGATCGTATTGTGCTTAGAAATTATTTGCGAGTGAACGTCATTAAGGCCACCATTGAGACGTATGCTGGAATACCGGCATAGAATTTTCACTTTTGTGAGGCACGTAGTACCGACATGTATTCTATTGATGCATTAGCCACTTTAGTGTAAAATGGAACTTAGAATATGTAAAAATACTTATATTAGCTATTGAACTCTGATTTTGAATTATGTTTTCAAAATTGGAGTAGGTTTTGCACTCACATGATTCAAAAACAGAGAGCCCTGTTTTCTGCCAGAAAAGATCTGACTTTGAAAAGCCATAACTCCCAGTAGAAAACTCCAATGAAGATGTACCATACATTGTTAGAAATAATAAAAGAGTCCACTGAAACTTTATGTTCATCCCAAGGGCAGAATCCATGTCTAACCTGTTCAAAATTTCGAAATTCCAAACTCTGTCAAATCTGGACAGAAACTGGAAACAGTTTCCGGACACTTTACTAATTCCACCATAACTCTCTATAAAAAATCCTAATGGATTCATATGATATATTTCCGGAAACCTTACGAGATGTGTAAAAATATTGTAATTTAAATTTCTGTCGTATTTTGATATTATCTATTTGTATATTTGTGCTCAAACCAACCACATACAAAGGAGGTGCTGTCAAAATTTCACTAAAAATCTGGGAACTTTATCCAAATTTAAAAATCTATACCTCCTCATCCAGAAACGCTGTGAAGGCAACTAATTACAAACTCAAAAGCTATGGAAGTCCTCTACAATCTTTCTATTCACTCAAAGGCCAGAATCCCTCTTTAAATTGGTTAAAGGTCCAGAAGACCACAAACTGTACAGAAACCCCAAATGCTGTTTCTGTACTTTTCTGTAATTTGCCCATAACCCTCAAAGTACAAATCACTAAGTGTCAAATGTTAGATTTCAAAGAGGATTAGGAGTTATACTACAACTTTTTTCTTTTGAGTTTTGTAGAATTTAGAAGAGAAATGTATGAAACAATTGAATCAAAGTGTGTACCTACAAATGGGATGCAGTTGCAAGTTTCCAGAAAGTTTATCAACTGTGAAGGTCCAGATATCCTAAACCAGAACTGATGTGGTGGAACACAAATACTTTTTGGAAAGATCTCGAAGTTAACTTCAACTTGGTTATGCATCTTTAAGGCTTATTCTACTGTTAGATAGCTCAAAAACTCGTGAACTGGTCAATCTGAACATTGGAGTAGTCATTAGAACCAGTTTTGAAATTTGCCCTTCATTCAAGTCTGGTCTCATCTTTCTCAGTTGCACATTACCTTCTCATGAAGATTAATTGTAGTGAGTTCTCGACCTCCTAGTTTGAAACTTAAGGGGGAAGGAGTGCAACCGAGTTGATCTTGTAGTTCGCTCAACTGATATTGTACAACGGGTTATGTTAACACCACGTGACGAAATGGAATTGCACTTCAAGTCATCAAAGTCCGAATACAAGATCAGTCCAGCATAAAGAAAGGATTAAGTTTTCGTAGTATGTTTCCAACAATTCTTGCCAACATTCTCCTCAAGGATTCATGAACTTCATCAAGTCTAAAAAGTGGCATTCCTTGTTAGCACCACCTACTGACAAAGTTATTTGCAACATACCAAGTTGAGATATTCCTTAATCATGTTGAATTGTCTTACTCATTCTTTCTCACAACCTAAAATATGATGCATCATGCATATTGCAAGTATTCAGAAACACCCAGCCGATCATGTGCAACACCTTGTGTGCACCATACCTGTACATCATTGTGCACCATACATATGCACCATTTGCACCACACCATATGCATGAGCATTGCACCATACTACATGTGATGCATCATCAAGCATCATTACTAATGAAATAAGCAAGTTATGATGCATGATCAATACTAAAAATCTGAGCAAGATTGTGTACCTCCATTAAAACTGTTAAGTGGTCTCTAATGACCTAATCTTTTCACAACCCTTGGATGTCACCATCCTACGTGTAAATTTTTTCATTGAGTAATAATTGGGAAACCGATTACTCAATGTTCTTTGTAATTAAGCAAAAGCTTGAACCTTCGTCCTTGGCTTGTATAGGTTTGACTGCTTTGATGTTGAAATCATACCGTATTTCATCGTGTGATCATCAGTTAAATGATCAACCTCACGAAATCATTGATTTTTATTTATTCACGAAAGTACCATTTAATCATTGGCCTCGAAACACTCCTCGAGTTCCATTTGATTTCTTGTTTTGATATATGGTAACATTGTTACCTAAAAGAAAAAAACTTGTGGTTACCATATATTTGAGTCCTTTCTGTTTGAAAAACATATGCGGAGCTGCATATTTAACCTCCGTATGATACCGCAAGGAGTTTTAATCCTTGACTTACGTAACAAAATACCTATTCGTGTGAGTTTAGTGACCCATTACTATTCTTGTGAAACACCTTGATTTGTGTCTGGGAAATACTGCATTTATGTTGTTTGGACTTGTACAAAACAAGGCAAGCAATAAAGAACCCTTGCAAGGTTAGTTCAAAGTTATTAAGATGATCAAAAGAAGCGAAGAGCAAGTGTTTATTCTTCAAGTCATGATTAGGATAGTAAAATACATCTTTTCAATGTTAGTGGAAGCATTGCAAGACAGTAATAGAAGTTTGAACAACTCGTCGTACTCAAATAATGACATCCTCAAAGGCGCAACATGAAGGCAACATGACTATCACAAATCCTTTCACGCAACGTTGCTATCATATTCTCCGGGTTAAAGTCAATCTTTTACCAATCGTTCCTAATCATTTCCGTTGTTCCTCTAGCTTGAATCTCGGGATGATATTCCTTTAATGGGGGAAGGGTTGTAAAAGCCAACATTTGGTGAGAAGGAAAATCAAATAATAAAATGAAAACGTAAAAAAATTGAAATAGGAAATTGTGCCCACAAAAAGAACTAAATTCAAACCGTAAGATGGACTTTCAAAATAAAATCAAAATCTCCTCTTCAAATCTGTTAAATTCCAAATCGAGTTCACCAATTCATTCCCATGATTCAAATTTCGTAATTACCCAATTTGACAAGTTTTCGAAATTGTTTGCCATTTATTTGAATCATTTCAAATGGGAAAGTTTCAAATTCATGTTCGAATTCAACTTCTACTTTTAACCTGTAAAACTCCAGATTGTAGTTCATTTCTGAATTCCTCACATGTCATTTGGCCTAGCTGTCCAGTCTTACAGTTTTTTAGAAAATGTTTGTGTATAATTTTGTGGTGACCGGAATCCCAACATCTGAGGATCTCATTGGGTGGTGTCGTGCGATGCGACACCCAACAGTATACAAGAACAGAACGAGAATAAAATACAAGACGAAGTCTTTTAGTTTTCGTACAGCGGAAGTTTTACAATACTAGCGGAAGGAAAGAAACATATATATCATAGCTACGCTCTCAGCACTAGCTATGCAAAAGCAAAGTCGTCCATGCCCTGGATAGTTCGCACTAGCAACACGCAAGTCACGGCGGCGTGCAGGGTTCCCACTCAGTTGTACACCCTGGAGGGGGTGCAGCCTCATCATCAAACCCTTCAGCAATTGTATAACCTGCAAAAACTTGTTAACTGCAAACATGAGCATAAGGCTCAGCAAGACTAACCCGTCTCTCTAGACATATGCAAGGGTGGACACTAAGCATAGGTACGGTGTAGCATAAACGACTCGCCTACAAGTGGATCCTTATAATCAGGTTTTAAGTAGCAAATGACATTCTCCAAGCACGGCACATCATAGACTCCACAATCAAGCAAGAAATGCTTTGCCGATGATATGACATGCCCAAAGCACATAATGCTATTACAGCTAAAGTATGGGGAAACTGTAAACTTTAAATTTACTATCTCTAAGTCATAAAAGGTTGCAAAGCAATTATAATTCAATACAATATATTTTTTTGTCTTCTTTAGTATTTACTACGTCACGGCGCAGTGAACAAGTGGTACTCTATTACTGCGAGGGACGGTGATTGCAATCGGGACACACCCGGACAACATGACACATACGTCGCTCGGAAGTGTCAGCGAGTACACCAATACCTACGTAACACTTCAATACTAGTCGTATATGGCCACCTTTCACAAGAAACCCGAACGGCGAGCCCGTCTCACATCCGCGAACAGAAGGTCTCCGCACGGAACACCTCATGTGTCCGCCGACCGATTTACACCTTACTGTCCTCAACCCACCACTATCGATGGTGAGTTAATGGGCCTTGATATCCCAGTTATCGAGTCACATCAATTTAATGGATTCCATATGTCCATTATGTCGCCGGTACAATTCAAGCTTGTCCGAAGGGGCCGCATACTGACGGGCCTTAACTGACCAGTCAGAGCAATGCGACCAAGACCATGTCTTGCCGCTTCCTATCCATCTCTGACCGTTCTCGAGTTTTAGATGTAACAGTTATTTTATATAAATGTTATCCCAGTGTAGATGAGTGTAAATTTCTATCTCGCGAGTAGATTCCAACTACTCGACTTCTACCGGACTACCTACTACATTAGCATCGCAATTCTACACGTCGAGTGATTAACCTACCCAATTAACCAAATGGATTGTGGGTCATGCATCTGTAGTATTCAAGCATCAGAAACGTAATGCACAATTCTTATGCTAATCATCATAGTGATAAAGTAAAAATTTTTATAAATGACTTAAATGAAAACTGGGCTTGCCTGGATGCGGGTCAGAGTCAGGGTTAGTATCCGGTAGGTGTACTTCCAAGGCCTCTGGTTCCTCCTCGACTTCGGTCACTATACGATATGGATATAATATGTATATGAATGACTTTGAAAAATAATTACTACCAAGACCATAATTGAATCTATGGTGATCATTATATGATAAGGACCTAATTGGCTGTGGAACTTTGATGGTAGATACTAGGGAATATGATAGAAGCTCTTGCAAAGAACAGGAGATGATCAAAGTATTTTGTTGTCTCTAAAATTATGGCAAGCAATAAACTTCCAAAATTTTAGAGCAGAAACTGTAGCTTGAACATAGCTGCCAGTTGATAATCATGATAGAGGAAATTGTCCTGGTTCTAGCAATATTTGTTTCATAAATTTCTAAGCCTTGGTGAAGGAGTTATAGAATTTCAAAGTTGGCAAGAATTTCTGGAGTTCTTTTATAATTTTTAGCTTTTCAATTAATATTCAGTTTGCAACTGAATTAAGACTAGGAGATTAGGTCAATTAAAACCAAGCTTTTTACAGGAGCTAGTGTATGACTAAAGGAAGGCTCAGTACAAATTTGGGACATAATAAAGCAAAAACATTTGTAAAAATTCAATAACCGAAAAAGGTAATTGAACTATACAGAGGGTTATACAGGTGCAATGGCTCCCAAAATTTTTCTGGTAGTCAAGAATAGGACATTGTATTTTATGTGAATTGTGGGGATTTTTCCAGTCGCAAGTTCATTTGTAAAAATTGTATTTGCATTTGGAAAGATTGTTTACTACAGAATTCATATTTGAGTTTCACAGAACCTAATTGGTACAGCCAGAAACTAGAGCTCAAGGGCTTTCAAACAAAATTTGTTTGAATATTTTTAGAGCAGTCTACAGAGAGATATTGATTTTTAAACTTTGGAAATGGTTCTGCACAAAATGGGGAATTTCAGCTTTTAAATTTGGCGCCAGGGCCCACTGGATTTAAAATCATCCAATAAGGGGCTAGCCACACTGGGGCCATAAATATTCCCACGGGGTCACATTAGATCCCTGGCCACAGATTGATCCGGCGCCTTTGCACTCGCTGCCAAGTGGGACCTGCGTACCCGGCCTTCTTCAACCTCGGGCCACGGCTCGGGCAGCGGCGTTCTCACCGGCGCGCGGCGGCGCTTTCGCCGGCGATAGCTCCCAGCCCACGGGAGGCTTCGGTACTCACTGTCCCACCATATTTTCGCACGGGGAACACGCCGGACTAACTCCTGACGGTGAGGGGTGACCGAAAAACCATTCCCGACGGCGGCGGTGGGTGTTAGGTATTTGGTGATGTGGAGACCCTCGATTCCCTAGCTAAATCTCTCGTTTGAAAGCTCAGGAAGCATTGTGGATGCATGGGAAAGGTTTTAGGAGGGTCTAGAGCTCGTGCCATAGCCGGCAACACCGAGTTCGATGGTGAACCGAGCTCCATCATTGGCGGAAGGGGAAAAATCGAAGAACTTGCTAATTAGTCGATGATTCTTTCTGATTTTTGGAGGGAAGGTGCGCTAGGGTACATAGATCATGTCGTCTAACTGGATCAAAAAAATTTGTGCATACAATCGGAATTAAACCGACAAACTAGCCACGAAGCTATAAAAGTGCTTCGGAAATTTACGGAATACAGAAGCTAGGATGCACGATAGGAATTCAAACTTAACCAGAAGCTGCACGAGGTCGTTGCGCACCTTTTTGCTATAGACTGCAAAGGATGGTGATGCTTGTATCGGGCGAGGCTGTGAGGCGTCGGGCGGAACAGGGGTGATCGCGGCGGCAAGGAAATGGTGCGGCGCGGTGAAAGGTGAATCGGGGATGGATTCTGGTCAATGGGGGGTGATTTTATAGCCTTTACCGTGGTAGATAAGGACGCTGGGGGGCCGCTAGAGGCGATCGACGACCGACGGCACGCTGGCGGCATGCAGCATCGCGGTGTCGCCCGGGGAAAGAAAACAGAGGCGGTTAAACGGTCTCACCGACTGACCTATGGGCCCCACCGCTCTCCCTTACCCCTTCCTCTAAATTCTAGCTCAAACATTGTCCAAAAATTCCCAAAATTTACAGATAGGCTAAGAAAAATATGGGGAATCCAATTCTGCAATCAGATTTCAATTTGGACATAGTTTGTATCAAATTCAAAATCAAATTTGAATTCAAATATGGGTATAAACCTTATTGAAATAAATAGTAGCTGAGGTCCATAAATCTCCAAACTTTGAAAAAAGTCCCCTGAACCATAAAAGGTCATTGGAAAAATTGGGGGTTGATTTGGGAAAAGTTTAGTGCAAAGCTAAATTTGATGTCGACGTGAAATGAATCCCTTGTACGTGTCCAAACAAGTGGAAGATGTACTACATAAATATTGAAAATTTTTTGAGAAGCTATTTAAGATATTTAAGAGTCCAAGGAATAATTTGGAGCCTTGGATTTGAATCTTTTTGGTAGGGCCAAATATGCATAGCAATATAATCAAATTACATTTGTTCTGATTTTTATATTGCTGCAATTTAATTTGCACTAGCCATTTCAATCAAATAAATTCCCAACCTTGAAGAAAGGTTTAATTAAAATGTTCTAGAATTAGGGTGAAGTCCAGTCCTCATGTTAAAAAGATTTAAACATGAGTAGAAAGAAAACTTTTTAGTGAGGTCAAGTTCATGTGCACAACTATATTGACCTCCATTAGGTTTGATAAACAACTTGTAGTTGAACTTCACATGAAAGGAAAAAGTGGGATTTTACATTCCCCCCCTCCCCTTAAAAAAATCTCGTCCCGAGATTACAAAGGAAGGACAAAAGGTAAAGATCTACTGAACATGTGCCGCTAACAAGTCTGGATAGTTCGTTTTAAGATATTCCTCGCTTTCATACGTGGCTTTTTCAGCACTGTGGTTGCTCCACGAGACCTTGTAGAAACGCAAAGTGCGCCATCTCGTGGTGCGAGTTTTCTCATCAACGATCTGGGTTGGATGCTCAGAATAGGTAAGATCTAGTTGGAGAGCTTCCAAATCGTCAATACGTACATTCGCTGGGGCTTTGAGACATTTCCGCAACTGAGAAATGTGAAACACATTGTGGACCCCTGCCAGCGACGGCGGTAACTCCAATTGATATGCCACAGGTCCGCATCTTTTGATTATTGCAAACGGCCCAATGAAACGTGGAGCTAGCTTCCCTTTCACTCCAAATCGATGAATTCCTTTCATCGGGGATACTGGAGATAAACTTGATCCCCAACCTCGAAGTGAAGAGGTCGACGTCGTTTGTCTGCATAGCTCTTCCAATGAGACTGAGCGGCTTTGAGATTTGCTTGAATAATACGTACTTGCTCTTCGGCTTCATTTATCAAGTCGATGCCATATACCACTCGTTCACCAGATTCGCACCATTTCAAGGGTGTGCGACACTTCCGGCCATAAAGAGCTTCATATGGCGCCATCTGGATGCTAGCCTGGAAAGGTTGTTGTACGAAAATTCCGCCAATGGTAGATGATCATCCCAATTACTACCATGGTGGATGGCACAGGCACGAAGCATATCTTCTAGCACTTGATTCACCCGTTCGGTTTGTCCATCAGTCTGAGGATGATAAGCCAAACTTCGAATTAGTTTGGTACCCAATGCATCGTGGAGATGCTCCCAAAAACGATCAACAAAAATAGATCCACGATCTGAAATGATAGTGCGGGGTGCTCCATGTAGGCACAAAATTCTGGCGATATAAAGTTATGCATACCGCTTTACATCATACTTGACACTGATCGGTATGAAATGAGCTGATTTGGTCAACTGGTCAATGATCACCCAATTTGAGTCGTGATTATGGAGAGTGGGAGGTAACCCAACAATGAAATCCATGCTGATATCCTCCCATTTCCAAGCCGGTATGCTCAAAGGTTGAGGCTGTCCAGCTGCCTTCATATGGTCGGCCTTAACTCGCCGACACGTATCACATTCGGATACATATTTTGGTACTTCTCTCTTCATCTGAGTCCACCAGAACTTCTTTCTCAAGTCTTGGTACATTTTGTTACTTCCCGGATGAATGGAATACTTTGATAAATGAGCTTAATCTAGTATCTTCTTCCGAAGTTCCATATTTCGGGGTACAACTATGCGGTTTTTAAACCAGAGGGTACCTTCATCATCACATCGGAAGCATTTCATCTCCCCCTTCTCCATTCTTTGCCGAATGTGCGACATCCCTTTGTCCTCCTTCTGAGCTGCCATAATATCCTCCTTGATAGTAGGAATGAGAGCTAGGTTGTAGAGTGCCCCATATGGAACCAAGTAGAGACTCGGTTCTTCTTCTCCCATTTAGGTAATGGAAAGATTGTTGACATGGGACTTGCGGCTCAGAGCATCTGCGACTACATTCGCCTTGCCTGGATGGTAGTGGATCTCAATCTCATAATCCTTGATTAATTCCAACCATCTATGCTGTCGCATATTTAAGTCCTTTTGGGTGAAGATGTATTTCAAACTCTTGTGATCGGTGTAAAGATGTACTAGATTACCAACTAGACAATGTCACCACATCTTCAATGCTAGTACCACAGCAGCAAGCTCTAGATCATGAATCGGATAGTGCTGCTCATGGTTCTGAAGCTGCCGTGATCCTCAAGAGATCACTCGTCTATCCTGCATCAACACACAACCCAAACCAATTTCTGATGCATCACGGTACACGTCAAAAGATTTGGTTGTATTCGGTTGAGCTAGAACTGGTGCCAATGTGAGGTGTTTTACCAATGACTGGAAACCTCCCTCACATGCCTTCGTCCATACATACTTCGTCCCCTTCTTCAAAAGTTCTGTCATTGGTTTAGCTATTTTGGAGAAACTGGGAATGAACCTCCGGTAATACCCAGCTAAACCTAGGAAACTTCGAACTTCATGTACAGACTTTGGAGACTCCCATTTGAGTACTTGCTTTATCTTGCTTGGATCAACTGCAATCCCATCTGCTCATATGATGTGCCCTAAAAATGGCACTTGGCTGATCCAAAATTCACACTTGCTAAACATAGCATATAGCTGGTGGTCCTGTAATCATTGAAGCACGATACGCAAGTGTTGAGCATGTTCTTCTTCAGATTTTGAATACACAAGGATGTCGTCAATGAAGACCACGACAAAGTTTTCAAATTCCAGCATGAACATCGAGTTCATGAGATACATGAAATGAGCCAGTGCGTTGGTCAATTCGATGGACATAACAAGGTATTCATACAGTCCATACCTCGTCGAGAATGCTATATTTGGTATATCGTCTGGTCGGATTCTAAACTGATGATAACCAGAATGAAGACCCATCTTCGAAAATACTTTAGCACCCACTAATTGATTGAAAAGAATATCAATGCGTGGTAGTGGATACTTGTTTTTGATAGTGACAGCATTGAGTGGACGATAGTCCACACACAGTCTCAATGTCTTATCTTTCTTCTCTACGAACAATGCAGAACAACCCCATGGTCATGAACTTGGACGAATGAAACCTTTGTTCTCAAGTTCCGTTAACTGCTCCTTCAGTTCTGCAAGTTCCTTGGGTGCCATCTTGTAGGGTTTCCTTGAAATCGGCACTGTTCCCAGTACAAGTTCAATCTTGAACTCTATATCTCTTTCTGGTGGCATACCAGGAAGATCTTAGGGAAACACGTTCGGGTATTCACATACTACCGGAATATCCTTAAGTTCAATAACCTCAGTATTGTGAGTAGATGGATTCACTAGAATGGTTCTCTCAAGATTTAGGACTTGGGAAGGATGAAGTGGAGAATTTAGATAATTTTTTTGAGGAACGAGATCTAGAATAGCACCATGGTGTTGTAACCATGACATTCCTAAGATGACATCTAACTTCTGATTCTCTAGTATCAGAAGTGAAGTAAGATATATGGTTCCACCTAGGTTAAGTGGTATCCGAGGAACCAACTCATTCGTTTCTGTTTTGCCTACCGGAGTGCAAATCACATACGGAGTTTTTGTGGAGATAATAGGCAATTGACATTTAATTACAAAAGACTTGCTAATGACATTGTGTGAAGCCCTGGAGTCAAAGAGTATGACTATAGGACGATCAAAGATAGAGAACGTACCCGTGAGTACGGGTGCGCCTTCTAGAACGTCCTCAATGGCAAGGTGGGGGATGTTGCCGAGTTTGGGAACTAGCTTCTTGGGCTGGTTGCGGGGTTGATTTGCGCCTTGGTATGATGATTGTCCTCCACCCTGCCTACTCTGCGGGCAGTCCTTGGCGAAGTGCCCGGTGCGTCCACACGTGAAGCACGTGTACGTGGTTTGGCCGGTACAAATGGGAGGATGGAATCCCGGTGCACGCGGTGGAGGTGGAAGTGCACGTGGGATCATACCCTGCTGTTGCTGCGGTCGGAAACCGACATTGCTGAACTAGCGACCACTGAACATTGGTGGTCGTGATGGCGGTTGCCACCTCTGGCCAGATGGTGATCGATACACCATTCGGTACTTCTGAGGAGCACAACCTCCGCTGCCCTGCGGAACACTCCTCTTCTTCTTGTCTGAGGGCAGCTCTCGAGTAGCGTCCTCTTGCATGATCGCGGCATTGACAATGTCGTTTAAATAGCCGCGCTTGAACAAGACCAGCTTGTCCTTCATCTTGGGGATCAACCCCCGATAGAAGCACTCTCGCTTCCTGCTTTCCGTGTTCACTTGGTCCTGTGCATACTGGGCCAAGTGGTTGAAGGTCTTGGAGTACTCGTAAGCACTCCTTCCTCCCTGCTTCAGCTCCAAGAACTCTTGAATCTTCCTCCTCATAATCCTAGGAGGGATATGGTAGGCGCGGAACGCCTCCCGGAATTCTGCCCAGCTCACGACATAGCCTGCGGGGCGTGCGGCGAGGTAGTTTGCCCACCACGCACCAGCAGAACCCTGTAGTTGCTGAGCTGCCAACAGGGTCTTCTGTTGTTCGGTTATCTCGAGTAAACCGAACTTCCATTCAATGGTGCGGAGCCAGTTGTCCGACTCCAAAGGTTCATCGGCCTCCCTGAAGACCGGCGGATGCGTCGATGCGTAATCCGAGTAGGAACTCGGATATGACTGACGTGGCCCATTAGCGTGTAGCCCCCCTTGACGGTACGAGTGCTGTACAAGGGTCCGCAACAACTCTGTTTGCTCATCGCGTGAGTCGAGTACTGCTGCGAGAACCTCCGCGAGACTTCTGGGAAGCGTAGGTGGAGGTGGTGGAGGTGGCTGCGTCTGGGGTGTATTCTGCCCCGGGGGTGGTGTGTCATCCCCCTGTCCCCCACATGAGCCTCCCACTTCTGGGGCTGTACGTGTACGCACCATGCTGCAATACAACGATTCACACCATAAGTCCCATTGCCTCAAGTTCATCCTTCCATATAAATAGTAATGCGGTAGACCACGATAGATAATATACAACGTCAACATATATTGATAAAGTACAAGCTTTATACAAGATATATTATCTTGTGAGCAAGTTTACAGTAGTAAACTCCAAAATGATGGACTCCCACTATGGAAATACATCTCTACTATACTTGGTCCCCATGAGATGTCGTACACATCTTGTCATCTTAGACATAACTACCACTACTCTTAATATGACACAAACATGGTCACAAAAGAAAAACACGAGCAACTTAAACTATATGTTGTCCCGTGTCGGCAGAAGTGCTGCCACATCACACTTCAATACATCCTACTCGACTTATTCAAGTTCCTCGGGATCTTCTTCTTCTTCATCATCATCCAAAGGCAGTTGTTCACCCATAATTAGTGGTATGTTATGGGCCGGTGGATACACCATTGGTTGTAATTGTGCCTCGGCCTCAATTACATTATCCTGCAGTTCTCCTGCCTCATACTCCCAATTTTGAGCTGTCTCAATGGCGGTGTCCCGCTCTTCAGTGACTACTAACAGCAGCTCTTGCTGTTGTTGCACCTCCAACTTACTTGCTTGCAGCTCACCACAAGCTTGCTGCTGTTCAGTGCGAGTCTGTTGTTGTGCGGCACGAGCTTTCCGTAGCCTAATGCGAGCATAATGCAACAGACTCTCGCACTTATCTAGCCGGTGATTTGCTGGGGCTATGAGCGAACGTAGACCCTCGTTGATATAATTAGGGGGTATCACCCTGCTCCGTCGCTTCCCGCAGGTCCTCGACTTGCTCCAAAATAATGGTTCCTTGCGTCTCAACTACCATATTGGAAGCAACCGCATATGTCCCAAGTGTCATCGAGGTGGTGTCGCCATGCAGTGTATAGGCAGCAACCATACGACGTTGCCACTCAAATCCGGCCATACCACGGACTGGAATAAGGGCAAATTGAGTTCCTGCCATGGCATCTTGATGAAGCTCACAAAGCTTCATAAGTGCTTCGCCTGCAGCGATTGCCCAAGTGTCCTCTAATTGAGCCCCCTCGATGGTAACCGAGAAAGGAGCCCATCCATATCGACGTGGACTAGCCGGGATGTCTACCAAGATGGTGCACGACCGAACACCTCTGTCGATCGTTTTTTCTACCCCAATAGCATGGCATCTCGATGAAGCCAAACTGTTGGAGCACTTCCCGTAGCATACTTGGGAAACCCGGATGGCTAGCGCAAGTGGAAAATACCCATCCGTCCGGTAGTAGCATCCTCACATCCGTCATCTATAAAAAGAATACTGGAACAATGAGAAGGTTTCCAACTCTCAACAGTTTTAAGAAAATTTAAAACTGGAGCTGTAATCACAGTCTGTTCCAGCTGACCTTCCTGTATAAATTCCACAGTTTCATACAGGAAATGTCAGAATCAAAGGTGGAGTTGAATACCAAAGTTGTAGTATACTTTCCAAGATTTCCAGATTGTTCTCATATAGCTACAAGTGAGCTAGGAAACAGAATCTATACAGGTTTTAAGTTGACCCATATTTTCTGGAAATTTTGACAGAACCTCCCCTGTATATGTAGTGATGTCCACAACTTCTACAGGGATATCATGATAATATTTGGAGGTAAAGACAAAATAAACTTTGTATAAAATCATGTTAACAATCCAGAAGTAAAAGAATTACCCCCTGAAAAGTTTGTTATAGAGGTATCGCGCGCGAATTCACAAACATGTGCAAACTGTTTCAAGTCCTGGACTGTCAGAACCAAGTTTGCGACAAATGGAATTAGACACCGCTATACCCAGATTCAGATCATGAATGCAAAATAAAGATGATAGAGGACTTCCTAAGATTTCCAGAAATGTATATATGTGACTATGTCACTATTCTGGATTAAAAGTTATAACTATCCAAACTAAACAGTTGAACTGACTGGTTTGCACCTGCAGTCCACTGTTTTGACTTCCAAATTTGATTTGACTCAAATTCGAATTAGGAAAAATTATAAACACCAAAACTGTAGACCTGCCTCTGCCCTTTCCAAACATGTGTCACAATAAGGAAGAAGATGCTTCTACAGTGAGTTATGGCAAAATTTCTGGAACTGTTACAATGGTTGGGTCATCTGGAGCAGTTGTATTATACTCCAAATTTCAACAGATTATCAAACTCTTCTGCCCTGATGGCTAACAGAAAAGTTGTAGAGGTCTTCACGAGCTTTACATCCATATATGATGCCATTATGTTATCTATACGATAACCAAGATTACAACCCGGCGAAGTCGAGCCAACTTCTGCCAAAAATCAAGAATCTTGATTCTATCTACCCTATCGAGTCGGAGTCCCTTTTTACGGACTCCAAACCTACCAGCATCTGATATTTGGACTTTCCAAAACATTATGCATCCATTCTGTCATTGGGGATGGTCTAGTATCATGTTTGATACTGATGGTACTAGTACCTCACCAAAGAAAATTCTATCCGGTATATCCGGTTACGTCTATAGGTGGTTCCTATATCGTTCTCTCGCAAACGGTTCCCACACGGCCTTCTACCGTAGTTAATGCTGGAAAAGAAAAAAAATCCCCTTTCACATCTTCACACCTCAAGGGCGGTACGGGGAAGCACGACAGGCAGTCACAATAATATATATGAAAATAAATGCATACGACTCTGGTCTGAGTCGCCCTCGAGCGAGGTCATGTGTCGATGTACATGGCTGTAAATACGTCTGTACAGCAAAGACTCCCGTACAATCTGGCTTATACACACTCTGCATACGTGTTTCGCATGCTCTCATAGAAAATGTATTGTTCTAGAGAGGCATACTATCGGGTTATACACCACCCGACGGGGGCTCCCACTAACTTTGAAGCACGCTGGGGTACCGCGTGTCATAGGTTCTCAGAAACATGGAAAGCTTCAGAGACTCCTATTAACTTCCCGTGCCAAGCCACAAATATTTCACATACCACTTCTTTTATGCTAAGTTTACCGAGATTGATTCGCTCTCGGTGGTGTACCATACCTCTTACCTGACGTTGAGGCGTCGTTACAGAATATAATAACACATAGTTAGTTTACCACCTTTATATCTTATACTAATAATACTCCTTATAAAGGCATATAGCTAATTCCTCACTCAAATCCTAATTTTTGAAAATATGTTCTTCTCAAGTACACTGTTCCCAATGATGCTCTGATACCATGTCTGTGGGGACCGGAATCCCGACATCCGAGGATCTCATTGGGTGGTGTCGTGCGATGCGACACCCAACAGTATACAAGAACAGAACGAGAATAAAATACAAGATGAATTCCTTTAGTTATCATACAGCGGAAGTTTTACAATACTAGCGGAAGGAAAGAAACATATATATCATAGCTACGCTCTCAGCACTAGATATGCAAAAGCAAAGTCATCCATGCCCTGGATAATTCGCACTAGCAACACGCAAGTCACGGCGGCGTGCAGGGTTCCCACTCGGCTGTACACCCTGGAGGCGGTGCACCTCATCATCAAACCCTTCATCAATTGTGTAACCTGCAAAAAATCATTAACTGCAAACATGAGCATAAGGCTCAACAAGACTAACCCGTCTCACTAGACATATGCAAGGGTGGACACTAAGCATGGGTACGGTGAAGCATAAACGACTCGCCTACAAGTGGATCCTTATAATCAGGTTTTAGGTAGCAAATGAGATTCTCCAAGCATGGCACATCATAGACTCCACAATCAAACAAGAAACGCTTTGCCGATGATATGACATGCCCAGAGCACATAATGCTATTACAGCTAAAGTATGGGGAAATTGTAAACTTTAATTTTACTATCTCTAAGTATACAAGGTTGCAAAGCAATTATAATTCAATAAAATATTTCTTTCTGGCTTCTTTAGTATTTACTACGTCACGGCACAGTGAACAAGTGGTACTCTATTACCGCGAGGGACGGTGATTGCAATCAGGACACACCCGGACAACACAACACATACGTCCTTCGGAAGTGTCAGCGAGTACACCAGTACCTACGTAACACTTCAGTACTAGTCGTATATGGTCACCTTTCACAAGAAACCCGAACGCCGAGCCCGTCTCACCTCCACGAATAGAAGGTCTCTGCACGGAACACCTCATGTGTCCGCCAACCGATTTACACCTTACTGTCCTCAACCCACCCCTATCGATGGTGAGTTAATGGGCCTCGACATCCCAGCTATCGAGTTACGTCAGTTTACTGGATTCCATATGTCCATTATGTCGCCGGTACAATTCTATCTTGTCTGAAGGGGCCGCATACAGATGGGCCTTAACTGACCAGTCAGAGCTATGCGACCAGGACCATGTCTTGCCGCTTCCTATCCATCTCTGACCGTTCTCGAGTTTTAGATGTAAAAGTTATTTTCTATAAATGTTATCCCAGTGTAGATGAGTGTAAATTTCTATCTCGCGAGTAGATTCCAACTACTCGACTTCTACCGGATTACCTACTACATTAGCATAGCAATTCTACACGTTCAGTGATTAACCTACCCAATTAACCAAATGGATTGTGGGTCATGCATCTGGAGTATTCAAGCATCCTAAATGTAATGCACAATTTATATGCTAATCATCATAGTGATAAAGTAAAAAAATTTATAAATGACTTAAATGCAGGTCGGTGTTAGGGTTAGTATCCGGTAGGTGTACTTCCAAGGCCTCTGGTTCCTCCTCGACTTCGGTTACTATACTTTATGCATATAATATGTATATGAATGACTTTGAAAAATAATTACTACCAAGACCATAATTTAATCTATGGTGATCATTATATGATAAGGACCTAATTGGCTTTGAAACTTTGATGGTAGATACTAGGAAATATGATAGAAGCTCTTGCAAAGAACAGGAGATGATCAAAGTATTTTGTTGTCGCTAAAATTATGGCAAGCAATAATCTTCCAAAATTTTAGAGAAGAAACTGTAGCTTGAACATAGCTGCCAGTTGATAATCATGATAGAGGAAATTGTCCAGGTTCTAGCAATATTTGTTTTATAAATTTCTAAGCCTTGGTGAAGGAGTTATAGAATTTCAAATTTGGCAAGAATTTCTGGAATTCTTTTATAATTGAATTTTTAGCTTTTCAATTAATATTCAGTTTGCAACTGAATTAAGACTAGGAGATTAGGTCCATTAAATACACGCTTTATACAGGAACTAGTCTATGACTAAAGGAAGTCTCAGTCAAAATTTGGGACATAATAAAGCAACTGAACATCTGTAAAAATTCAATAACTGAAAATAATAATTGAACTATACAGGGGGTTATACAGGTGCAATGGCTCCCAAAGTTTTTCTGGTAGTCAAGAATAGGACAATGTATTTTATGTGAATTTTGGGGATTTTTCCAGTGGCAAGTTCATCTGGAAAAATTGTATTTGCATTCGGGAAGATGGTTTCCTACAGAATTTATATGTGAGTTTCACAGAACCTAATTGGTACTGACAGAGACTAGAGCTCAAGGTCTTTCAAACAAAATTTGTTTGAATATTTTTGGAGCAGTCTAAAGAGAGATATTGATTTTTAAACTTTGGAAATGGTTCTGCACAAAATGGGGAATTTCAGCTTTTAAATTTGGTGCCAGGGCCCACTGGATTTAAAATCATCCAATCACGGGTTAGCCGCACCGGGGGCCATAAATATTCCCACGCAGTCACATCAGATCCCTGGCCACAGATTGATCCGGCGCCTTTGCACTCGCTGGCAAGTGGGACCCGCGTACCCAGCCTTCTTCAACCTCGGGCCACGGCGGCGTTCTCACCGGCGCGCGGCGGCGCTTTCGCCGGCGGTCGCTCCCGGCCCACGGGAGGCTTCGGTACTCGCCGCCCAACCATATTTCGCGTGGGGAACACGCTGGACTAACTCCCGACGGTGAGGGGTGACCGGAGAACCATTCCAGACGGTGGCGGCGGGTGTTAGGGTTTTGGTGATGTGGAGACCCTCGATTCCCTAGCTAAATCTCTCGTTTGAAAGATCAGGAAGCATTTTGGATGCATGGGCAAGGTTTTAGGAGGTTCTAGAGCTTGTGCCATAGCCGGCAACACCGAGTTCGACGGTGAACCGAGCTCCATCAATGGTAGAAGGGGAAAAATTGAAGAACTTGCTAATTAGTCGATGATTCATTCTGATTTTTGGAGGGAAGGTGCGCTAGGGTACATAGATCATGTCGTCTAACTGGATCAAAGAAATTTTTTGCATACAATCGGAATTAAACCGACGAACTAGCCACGAAGCTATAAAAGTGCTTCGGAAATTTACGAAATACGGAAGCTAGTATGCACGATAGGAATTCAAACTTAACCAGAAGCTGCACGAGGTCGTTGCGCACGTTTTTGCTATAGACTGCAAATGGTGGTGATGCTTGTATCGACGGTGAGGTTGCGCGGCGTCGGGCGGCACGCGGGTGATCGCGGCGGCGAGGAAATGGCGCGGCGCGATGAAAGGTGAATCGGGGATGGCCTCTGGTCGATGGGGGTGATTTTATAGCCTTCACCGCGGTAGATAAGGACGCTGTGGGGCAGTTGGAGGCGACCGATGGTGCGCTGGCGGCATGCAGCGTCGCGTTGTCGTACGGGGAAAGAAAACAGAGGCGGTTAAACGGTCTCACTGACTGACCTGTGGGCCCCACTGCTCTTCCTTATCCCTTCCTCTAAATTCTAGCTCAAACATTGTCCAAAAATTCCCAAAATTTACGGATAGGCTAAGAAAAATATGGGGAACCCAATTCTGCAATCAGATTTCAATTTGGGCATAGTTTGTATCAAATTCAAAATCAAATTTGAATTCAAATATCGGTATAAACCTTATTGAAATAAATAGTATCTGAGGTCCATAAATCTCCAAACTTTGAAACAAAGTCCCCTGAACCATAAAAGGTCTTAGGAAAAATTGGGGGTTGATTTGGGCAAAGTTTAGTGCAAAGCTAAATTTGATGTCGACGCGAAATGAATCCCTTGTATGTCTCCAAACAAGTGGAAGATGTACTACAAAAATCTTGAAAATTTTCTGAGAAGCTATTTAAGATATTTAAGAGTCCAAGGGAAAATTTGGAGCCTTGGATTTGAATCTTTTTGGTAGGGCCAAATATGCATAGAAATATAATCAAATTACATTTGTTTTGATTTTTATATTGCTGCAATATAATTTGCCCTAGCCATTTCAATCAATTAAATTCCAAACCTTGAGGAAAGGTTTAATTAAAATGTTATAGAATTAGGGTGAAGTCCAGTCCTCATGTTAATAAGATTAAAACATGAGTAGAAAGAAAACTTTTTAGTGAGGTCAAGTTCATATGCACAACTATATTGACCTCCATTAGGTTTGATAGACAACTTGTAGTTGAACTTCACATGAAAGGAAAAAGTGGGATTTTACAAATTTAAACTCAACAGAGGGTGGAGGTTGCTGGAGCTGGTGGACCCACCTGTCATCCTCTTCTCTGCCTCCTCTGTTTTCTCCCCTATCGTTGTTTGCTCCCAGGGCGCCAGGCAGATGGCTGCATGTTCCACCACATGCTTGCTTGCTTGCTTACCTCTCCCTCAGTCGAATCCAGCAAGGCACAACTTAGTCTAATCCTCAGTCTGCATGTTCCTCGTCCCAAGCAACAGAAGCTCTCGCCTGTTTGCTGTTTCTCCTCCCTGCCATAGTTGCTGCCCCGGTTCTCCATTCCTCAAGCCAGCACGTGTTATTGTGTTCAAGCTAGGAAGTGAAAGCGTGCACCAACTTCCTCTCTCCATCCTCCAGTCAAGGTAACGGTGTCCTCTCCAAGTAATGGCTGGGCACGATGTTTTCTTCTTCGGAGTGCGAAATGGCCGTAGTCATGCCTCTGTCCTGGCGAGATGTTCACAGCGCTCAATTTTTTTTGTTCAAATCATTTGTGGCCTCCTATTATGTACTAGGTTATGCAACTCAGTACTCACTTTCTTGGCCAGCTCGAGTCTCCCTGACAGAGTTTCCGTCGTTCCCGCGCACGCCAATCCTCTCTTCTCCATCAACGTGTTCTGCGCCTGCAGAAATCCAAGCAAAACTGGTGTGTGTGTGTTTGTTTTTTTTTGTTCTTGACTACTCCTTAAAGTATTGCGCACATTTATGATCAATTCCCTGACCAGATAGTGTGAGGACCGGGGTCCACACCTTCCAGGAATCGCAGAGGGTGGTGCCGCGCGATGCTGCACCAAACAACACACATGAAAAGAACACGACAAAATACAAAGTTTTATTTATATAAACAGCGGAAGTGTTTTACAATATATAATATACAGCGGAAGTAACATTCATAGCTAAATCTCAGCCTAGCTACGCAAAAGTGCAGCTGTCCAACCCGGGGACGCTACACACTAGCAGCACACAACAATCACAGCGGCGTGCAGGGCTCCCTCTCGACGGTATACTCTGACGGGGGCATCGCCTCGTCTTCGAACCCTTCCTCATACGTCTCACCTGCAAACAAATTAATATAGCAACCATGAGCACGAAGGCTCAGCAAGACATAACCGTCTCAACTAAACATGGAACTCTACATGCAGGGATACTTAACATAGGCGTAGATATTGCAGTAAATGACTTGCCTACATGTTGATACTTAATTTTCAAGTTATTAACAGTAGCTTACAAGTCTAATAAAAGTAAATTTAGTGATCATATTTGACAGCAATCAATGTTTCAAAACAATTATGATTCAATACATCATATTGTCCTGACTTCTTTAGTATTTACTACGTCACAACACAGTGAACAAGCGGTACTCAAATAACCGCGAGGGACGGTGATTGCAATCAGTAGACACCCGAATAACACGTCACGTACACCCGTTCCTAAGGAGTGTTCCGTGCTCCTCACCACGTCATACGCAGCAAAATCTCACTAGAAACTCAAATGCTGAACCGGTCCCACCATTGCGGGCACAAGGTCCCCGCACAGAGCGTGTCTTTGCCCGCCGGCCAATTTACACCTTGCTGCCCTAAACCCACCCCTATTGACAGTGGGCTATGCCTCGACATCCAAGTTATCGAGTTACATCGGTTTCCTGGGTTCCATATGCCCAGTATGCATCCGGTACAGTTCAAACTTGTCCAGCGGGGCCGCGCACGGATCGGCCCTCATTCGACACAGGCAGGGCTATGCACGTGAGACCACGTCTCTCTGCATCATACCTGCTGCTCGATCTCAATTTCGTATTCATAAACCATTCTTTGATCAAATCTTTCCCATGTGATAAGGTCCTATCTCGCGAGTAGATTCCAATGACTCGACTTCTACCGGATTCCTGAAAACTTAAGAATGGCATTTTCTACTCGTTGGGCTGTCAACCTACCCAATACTCCATGGGAGTTGTGGGTCATGAGAGTGGAGTAACAAGCACCATAGCCCTAATGCACAAAACTCATCCTAGACATATGTGATACTAATAGAAAATTTATAATATCACTTAAATGCAAACCGGGGCTTTCCTGGCTGCGAGTCAAAGGCATAGTTAACTTCTGGAAGAATACTCTCCAACGGCTCCGGCTCCGGCTCCTCCTCGATCTCGGTCACTATATGATATGCAATATATGAAGTACATGAGTGATATAGAAACTATAGAAAAGATTCTATAACCACTGATGAAGTAAGAAAAAGATTTTAATTGGCTTTGGGATTTTTACAGTGGACACTACGTCCTATGAGGAAGATCTGGACCAAAAATTTGAGATGTTCAAGGAAGCTTGTTGTCTCTAAAATTCCAACAAGTGAAACCCTTAACTGAAATTTGGTTTTAGTTCTGGAGCTTTGTCATGGACAAAAGTGGATGATTTTGGTATAGGAGGTCCTTCTGGTCCTAGGAAAATTGGTTTCACATTTTTCTGAGCTTTCTACAGGGAGGAATTGATTTTACAAGTTAGGGGAAAATTCTGGAAATGTTTCTGTACATTTCACAATTTTCCAACTACATATACATTTGAAACACTTATCCACCCAGTAAATGAAGTCTAATGAAATTGAAATTGTTACTGGAGATCAAGGGAGTTTTGGAGAGTGTCCTGACCAAAATTGGGAATTTTCCAATTAGCAGAACAGGGCTAATTAATTTTCCAAGCAATTAGCTCAAAGGAATTAATTTTGAAAATTCTGGGACTTTCATGTCCAACAAATTGCACCACTGCAAAGTTGAGATCAACATGAGTCTACCATTAATTTGTTGGGAATTATTTGGGCAATTCTACTAGGAGTATTTGATTTTAGAAGTTTGAAGGAAATCTGGAATTAAATAGAAAAGGAAATGTTTGAGTTAATCAACTGGGCCACACTGTTTAAAATGACCCAACCACGGCTGGGACACACATGGGCCACATGGTTTACCCCACGCAGCCGCATCTGATCCCGTGGCCATAGGGGATCTGATGAGGGAAAAACAGCCGCTGACCTGTTGGACCCACGCGGCTTCTTCTACCTCGCGACGCGCTGCTCGGCCGCAGCGGCGCTACGCCGGCGAGCTCACCGGTTTGGCTTTCCTGGCCTTCTCTCTACCTCGAACTCGCCGTTTAACCATTTTCCAGGGTGCTGAGCACGAGGAAGAGGTCGCCGAATGCCGGTGATGCCCAGAACACTGTGCGCGACGGCGGAGGCAGAGCTAGGGTTTCGGCGATGGTCGGAATCGCTCGGAAATGGCGCATGCACCTCGGGGAAAAGCTGGGAATGTTCCTGGGAGCATGGGGAAAACGATTTGAAGGTGCAATAGGAGTGAAATGGTCGACAAGGTCGACTTCGACGGCGGACCGATGGGCTTTTTCCTGGTGGCGGGGAAAACATGAATCGCTCGGCCTTCACTCGATTAATTCCGTTGATGATTGGCAGAGGGGTGAGCTAAGAGGTATGGATTAATATCCATGGACGAATTAAAGGATGGTTGCACGTAGAGAGCGAATTGAATGAAGAAGCTAGCTAGTTCATGGACAACGGCCGAAAGCAAAACTTGAATCACATGCTCGATAGGCGATGAATCGAAGAAAGGTTTTTACTGTGAGAAGGGTGGTGTATTGGCGATCCTATTTGCTTCTAGGAGCAGCCCAAGAGATGGTATGTGGCATCGGCGTGGCGGGGAGGCAGCAGCGTCCTCACGACGGCCGAACAGCGGCGCTGGCAAAACTGCAAAAATACCGCCTTGTAGCCGACGAAACAAAGAACCAAAAGCTTGAGAAGGTAGGAGGTAAGCTTATGCACCACTTTTCTGTTGGGAAGATAAAGAGATTCGACCGGGATTTTGAGCTTGTCGGGCGAGCAGGGAGACGGCAGTGAGTTGCGCTCGGGAGCTAAGAACGAACAGGGTTCTTCCCCTTCGGCCAGAGAGGTGGAGATATAGATGAATAGAGAGGAGGGGGACATGCAAATGGGTTACCACACAGCTGCTTGCCGACGGTGAGCTGTTGGCCACACCGAGCGTCGAACGGCGGGGAGTCAGGTCGAAAACGGAGCACTCACGTAAATGTCCCTCTGACCAGTGGGTCCCACCGTCCCCATCCTCATCCCTTCTCTGCAACTTCAATTCTCCAACCTAGATTGATCCAAAAATTTCAGATTTTTGTGGAGAGGCCAATTCAAATGTGTAGATTCATAATCTTGAGTTTGATTTCTGATTTGGACATATTTTGGATGAAATTAAATTTTAATTTTAATTTGAATGGATTTCAATGGACCCACTGAATTAAATTGCAAATGTGCTTCAAAAATTTTGCAACTTTGCAGAGAGGCTATTTGGAATTTAATCGTGAACTCTGATTTCTATTTCGGCAAAGTTTGAACAGGAGCAAAATCTGAAATTTTAAATTCCATTCAGATGTTTGAATTGGTTTGATTTTTCAGTTTCCAGTTTCATTTCATTTTCCCATTCCAATTTTACATTCTCCTGGTTTTGTACTTTGAATTTAGGGCTTTTACAGATCGTGTCTTCCCGGCGATGAATTTGATGATCTTGTGGCCGCCATGCCACTGGTTCTTTTTTTCCCGGCCATCGAGCATCGTGTTCCCGGTGTTTCAGCCCACGTCGCGCACCACCATGGAACCTTCAGGTTCACAGTCTCATGCTCTTCTCATACTCAATCACCTTCTCCTGTTATCCACCGCAGCTGTCGGGTTAGGCGAAGGTTGCCGGCAGGCCACTTAGAACAGCAGCGAATTTCATCGAAATTCTTAATCGATGATCAACTTCGCCTCATTCCAGTCCTGCAGCACCTTATAAACTTCTTTGCGCATGCATCATTGCAACCAAATCAGAAACCCGTGGACTGACCAAATTAGTCAAGAAAAAATTCCCCATTTCGGCCGAAACCCTAGGTCACCATCAAATTGATCTTTGCAGTGATTTACACCTTGAATTGAGCCAAATTACTCGTTTCTGAGGTCATCGCGGTGCTCCTCATGAAAATCATGAGCGGATTAGGCTCATTCCATGGCAGAGCCACAGCGCCGTCCTGGCCTTTGCCGCTGCCATCACCGACAGCACAGCTCTGACCACCTCTGGCTAGTTCCGTCACCACCATTGGAATCGCCATACGAAGCCACTTCGGAGACACTCGGAGTGGTGGGTGTTGGGGCACGGCAACCCCACGCCGGCAAGGCGCCGCCGATGGGCGGCCGTGCGCCGCCATCACAAGGTTTGGGATGACAGGCGGACCCCACTGGTCAGCCTATTTCCCCTCACCCGTTAGGATCCTCTGTGGCCGAGTTATTCCCTGTGGCTGCATTGATTAGTCATATGGCCCCAGGTGTTGCTTCACTGTCAACGGACGGTTTAAACCATGGCCCCACCAGTCAGCTTAGTCAAACATTTTCCTTTAGAAAAATTATTCCCAAATTTGGTGCAAAATTAGAAATTCAATATCTCCTACATTACTTGTCCGAAAATTCCCAAATAAATTTTGTTAGAACCAGGGTGATCTGTAATTTCATGTGGTGCACTTGGATCTATATGAAAGTCAATAATTTGTCCTCAATAATTCTATGAAGCAAACTGTTATTAAAATTAATCACTGGTGCTCGTTCATTCAAAAAATACCAAACGTGGCCATATCATTCCAAATAACTCTCCGAGTTGCAGTAAAAGTTTCAGGTCCATTTGAGTTGATTTGTGTAGACAAATGGTGTTTCCAATCTATATGTACCTGAAAATTCCAAAATGTCCAGAAACTTTTTCAGCAAATTATCCAAACTTGTAGATTCAATATCCCACAGTATAATGCTTAGGAAATTATGAAACCAATTTTTTTGAGTCTCTATTGACCTTCTCTAAACAGAACACCCACTTTTGGCCATGATAAAGTCCCAGATTATCCATGAAAATTCTGGGAAGGGTTTATATACATTGAATTTTATACAACGGACTTCCATGAACTTAGCCCAATTTTGGCCAGAACCTCACCCATCGTACCTAGTTCCTATGTAAAATTTCCGGAACCAGTGGCCATTATTTTATATATCTAACTATGTTCTTTTCAGTGATATAATAATACCAATATTGATTCACTTGCATTATTCTTTGCATATTGAATAGTTGCCGAGCTCGAGGAGACCCCGGAGCCACTGGAAGTCATCAACCCGGAGGCTAACATTAATCCCATCTCGCAGCCAGGCAAGCCTCGGTTTGCATTTAACAGCATTTTAAACTTTGATTTATATCACAGTATATGGGTTAGTATGTGTTGGTACCATGCGTACCGGGTACCCCACGATACCACAAGAAAAGCTAAGGATTTCTCCCCATTCAAGTTGAAGACCTATAAAGGCCACACTTGTTGCACAGTACTGGACCTGCCTCCCTCGTTTGGGTAGTTCCGACAGTGACACGTGTATAACAAGGCCGGACCTAACACCCATCATAGGGATGCTCCGGCCCAGCCACGTATTCAGTGACCCCGGACCTAACCCCCGGTAGAGGGAAGCTCCGGTGCTACCACGTGTATAGTGGCTCCGGACCTGCCTCCCCATGATGGGAAGCTTCAGAGCCACCACGTAGCGAACCTCTGGAGCTAGGACTTCAACAGAACACAGAGAGATCGCCAATGTTTCGGACCTTCAAGGGACAGTTATTGCTACAGTTACAAGGCCTGATTATGTGCCATTAATATAATATTAATGACGCACGATCAGAAGACCCTTAATACCGGTAACGCCGCCATTAAGGCGCGTTATCACACTATTAAGGTGCTTAAACACACTTAAATTATGTATTAGGCGATAATAATGGTCGGGGCCACCTATCTAGCCAAGCAATTGATGTAACAGCCACCCCTTGGATTATAAAAGGGATGAAGCTGCATGATGCTGATAACTAAGATCATACCCACGCAAGCACTAGTGAATCCCGAATACAACAACACACACCCCGTGGAGTAGGGTATTACGCTCAGGCGGTCCGAACCAAGTAAGTCTTCTATGTCATCATCTTGTCTAGAATCTTCGCGTGCCCAAACTGATACAAGAACCTCTACGGGCTACAATTTAGTAGTACCAGGGGAAGTGTCATTCATACAATTCAACATTTGGCGTGCCAGGAAGGGGCGCTTGAGATCTCAAGATGGTGAACTCCGCCGCATGATCATCCAACGGCAAAAACGCTGAGCAGCCTACTGGAGGGAATCCTTCCAACATCCAATAGCCAGCAGACACCGTTGCCCCGACGGGTGTCATGCCACCACCACCACTGTCTGTTCCAGCAAACAATGTTGGAAAGCAAGATGGAGTACTCCCGTCGATCACGGCATCGACAAATAACAACCCCAAGCATGCGCTAACTGCTACGTGTACTCTACCCCAATGTCAACCACCTCCAGGAGCACCCCAATGTATGATGAAGCATTGGAGGGCTGGTGTTGAACATCTGGTTGCAGCAGCAGCCGATGGCTTCAGTAACCAGGATCCTGCTCCTTCGGGGCAGGCACCTTCATAGCGCCAAATCTTGTCAAGAAGACTTGGTGCGCAAGCTTCACAGCACAGGAGACGTGTTGTATCCCAACAGGAGACCTCGCTGCCCTCCAGGCACATCGCACCCACACTTCATCGAGACTTTTGATGAATGACCTGCGCTTAGAGCTCGACCACCGCTACAGACAGCAGGATGGCTGCGTCCACGTTCAGCATGCTCGCGAAAGGCGGGAGGCTCGCGAAAACCCTCCTCCATTGGGAGTAGGGGGCGACTATTCAGCCTTGGCCATGCATCTACGCATGGTTCACTTGCCCTAGAAGTTCCAGCCTCATCTGCCACAAATATTCGACGGGACTGTCAACACCGTAGAATTCCTTCAAATCTACTCCACGCTATACTTGCTGCGGGGGGCAATGAGGTCGTGATGGCCAACTACTTCCCGGTGGCTCTGACTAGGACGCTAGGTCCTGGTTCATGAGCCTCCCGCCTGACTCCATCAACAGCTGGGCAGAGCTATGCCAACAGTTCATCGCCAACTTCGGGAGCTCCTACACCCGACAAGGCACCGAACTAGACCTGTTTGCTATGATGCAAACACCGGGAGAATCGCTGCGGTCCTTTATCCAGCGATTTTCTCAAGTACGCAATAGCATCCCTTCTATCTCGAATGCTTTTGTTATCATGGCATTCAAATAAGGCGTCTGGGACAAGAAGTTGCTGGAGAAGCTGGCGACAAAAGAAGTCACCAGTGTCACAGAGCTCTATAGCCTGGCTGACAAGTGCGCCAGAGCTGCGGAGGGCCATGAGATGCACTCCAAACCAGCTCCGGAGGTCAACAAAAAGTCCTCCATGGCTGAAGCCACTACCTCTGGTAGTGGAAAGAAGAAGAAAAAATCCAACGGCAAGAAAAAGTCATCGGCTGGAGCCCCAAGTACTACGGCTGCTGCAGCTCCGGGTGGCCGGGGGCCACGCCCCGAAAAACGACCTCGACTTCGTCAGAAGGCAGCGACAGTTCCAAGATGTGGTGTCCAATCCACAAGACTGACAAGCACAATTTGGAGGATTGCCGAGAGGTCCAGAACCTTGTCGAGCGCTACAACAAGTGTCAAGAAGAAGCTCCTTTCCGTCAGTAGGAAAAAAAGACAAAAGTCGACGAAGCTCCGACTGACACGGAGCTAGGCTTCCAGGACCCCAAGAAGGTCCTGAAGGTTGTCTACAACACTGTCGACGACGACTCTGATATCTCCGACAATGAGCGTCGGAAGACCTTGAACACCATCTATGGTGGTTCATGGGACATCACTTCTCGCCGCGTCCTCAAGATAATGTGGCGGGACATGGCCGCTGCAGCTCCAACTGCCAAAGCAGAACCTCATCGGAAATGGATGGACATTTCTATCACCTTCGATGCTACAGATTTCCCTACGAACATGGTCAGAGCTGGACAACTGCCATTGATGGTGTCTCCTACCATCAACAATGTCGAGCTCTACCATGTTTTGGAGGACGGGGGTGCAGAGTTGAACCTCCTGAGGTATGAAGCCTTCGTCAAGCTCCAGCTCTGACCCTCATACCTTCACCCCTCACAAACTTTCTCAGGGGTAGGTCGGAGAGCAATCAGCCCTCTCGGATCCATTACATTCCCGGGGACCTTCGGGATTTGGGAGAAGTACAGGACCGAGAAGCTGGTTTTCGACATCGCTCATATCATTCTGCCCTTCAACGCCATTGTGGGCAGGCCTGCCCTGTACAGATTTATGGCTACGGCACACTACGGCTACCTGCTGTTAAAGATGCCAACACCTTTCAGCGTCCTTTGGATCCAAGGAGATCGCACTGCAGGAGTTACTGCGGTGGACGAGCTCCATGCACTTGCCACGGTGCAAGAAGGAATCTCCAGCAAAGAGCTAACTGCCCAACCTCTGAGCACTCGTCATTGAGGCTTGACGTCTGCACCACGTGCGCAGCCAAGCGGTGACACCGACGTTCCCATCAAAGTCGTCCAAATCGGGTTCGATGCTGCCAAGACCACCTGCATATCGGGATGTCTAGACAACAAATATAAACTCGCGCTCATAGCTTTCCTCCAGGCAATGTTGACGTGGTTGCCTGGCAACCGTCACAAATGCCTGGGATCCCTAGGGAGGTGATTGAGCAAAATCCGAAGATTTATCCTGACGCATGGCCAATACACCAAAAGCCCCGGAAGCAATCAATTGAAATGCAGAACTTCATCCGACAGGCGATCAAGAAGCTGCTCAAAGTTGGTTTCATCCGGGAGGTTCATCACCCAAAATGGCTGGCAAACCCAGTCGTCGTACCCAAGGACGGTGGGAAGCTTTGGACGTGTATCGACTACACCACTTTAAATAAAGCATGTCCAAAAGATCCATTTCCACTACCTAGAATAGACCAGATACTGGACTCCACCTCCGGGTGTGAGCTATTGTGTTTCCTAGATGCCTACTCTGGATATCATCAAATCCAAATGTCTATGGAAGATGAAGAGCATACTGCCTTCATAACAGTAGATGGATTGTACTGTTATACTGCTATGCCATTTGGTCTCAAAAAATGTTGCTTCAACTTTTGTGCGAGCTATGCACAAAACCTTTGGAGAGCTGATCAGGGACTTGGTGGAGGTGTATGTCGACGACATCATCGTGAGGATCAAGAACAAGGAGTCACTCCTTGACAACTTGCAAGCTGTCTTCGACAAGATTCACATTATGTGCACCAAGCTGAACCCGGACAAGTGCGTCTTCGGGGTTAGCTCCGGGAAGCTCCTAGGTTTCTTGGTGACTCATCGAGGAATTGAGGCAAACCTGGCGAAAACCAAGGCTATTGAAGATATGCGTCCCCCAATCCACATCAAGGACGTCCAGAAGCTAACTGGATGTCTAGATGCGCTTCACTGGTTCATCTCAAGACTAATGGAGCGGGCACTTCCTTTCTTCAAGCTGACGAGGAACACCGGGCCATTTCAATTGTCCGAAGAAATAGAAAAGGCATTTCAAGAGCTAAAGCAGCTCCTCACCACACTACCAATCTTGGTAGCTCCAAACCCTGGTGAGCCTCTACTGCTTTACATTTCTGCAACTACAGAAATTGTTAGCATGGTCCTAGTCGCGGAAGGACCGGAACCACATCCAATTCAGGAGCCCAGTCTTGGTAGATCCAAACCCTGGTGAGCCTCTACTGCTTTACATTTCTGCAACTTCCGAAGTTGTCAGCATGGTCCTGGTCACGGAAGGACCGGAACCACATCTAGTTCAGGAGCCCAGACCCCTCCGGGAGGGTTCGGAGCTACCTGAAGGCGAGTCTGGATCCCATCCCCCAGGCATGGATCTTCAATGTGAAATTTTAGAAGATCAACCTCTCTCATCTGAAGGAGTTCACATGGATGATGAAGAAGTTCTGGAAGCCTCCAGGAGGGTCCAAGAGGGTCCGGACCGTCCAGCGGCCAGTGTACTTCATTTGTGAAGTACTCCATGAAGCGAAGACCTGATACATTGAGGTGCATAAGCTTCTTTACGCAGTTCATATTTCCTCAAGGAAGCTTCGTCATTAATTACAAGCCCACAAGATATCAGTGGTAACTTCTTATCCACTGCGTGCTATTATGCATAATCCTAATTCTAATGGGAACATTGCCAAGTTGGCACTTGAGCTGGCAGAATTTGATCTTGAATTCCTGCCTCGACAAGCTATCAAGAGTCAAGCTTTGGTTGATTTCGTGGCGGAGTGGACCCCTTCTCCGTCAAAGCCCCGGGGCCCCAGTGAGCAGAAGTCAGAAATTAAGGTCTCGGTCTTCACTCAGCCTAATTGGACCCTCTACTTCGACAGCTCCCTGCAGAAGCAGGGGGCCACAGCTGGAATCCTTCTCCTTGCTCCGACCGGGGAGAAGGTCAAATACATGATTCACCTTGACTTCAAGGTGACTAACAATGTGGCGGAGTATGAATCTCTCATCTACGGGCTCATGGTGGCACTATTCTATGGTGTCAAGTAGCTGTTAGTGAACGGTGATTCGTAGCTCATCATAAAACAAGTCATAGGTGAATGATTTTGTAACAACCCTCAACTAGCAGCTTATCTCCTTGAAGTCCAAAGGCCCCAGAAGGACTTCAATGTCTTGGATCTCCACCATGTTCAGCGTCTTCACAATGTTGAAGCCGACAAACTCTCGACGAAGGCTTCAACAGGAGCTTGACTCCCGACGGAACTTTAGTCTGGAGGTTGTCAAGACCAATAGCTTAGTCTGCCGAACTGAGCGAAGGGGGCGAGACCAGCACCTTGAAGTTGGCAGTCTCGGTGGCACTATTACCATGGCGTCCACCAAGGGTCGTAGGTGTTGCAGGAAGCTCCGAGCAACCTGGCACGCAAGACTCAAAAGCTCAAGTTAGCTCCGATGCATGGATCCCGGAGATCCAGAGCTACTTTAAAAAACATCCTCCTTCCTGAAGACAGTGTATCTGCTGACCGAATCATCAGATTGGCTAAAAGATACACGCTGGTAGAAGGGGATCTCTATCAGCGCCATGCCAATGCCGTCCTAATGTGGTGCATTGTAAGGAAAGTAGGTCGTGACCTCCTCGGGGAGATCCATGGAGGCGAGTGTGGGAACCACGCGTCTTCCCGCACGCTGGTCGACAAAGCCTTTCGGTCTGGCTTCTATTGGCCTAGAGCACTCCAGGATGGAGTAGAGTTGGTAAAAAGTGTGAAGCGCCAGTTCCACGCAAAACGAATTCACACACCGGCTCAGTCACTGCAAATGATTCCTCCTACGTGGCCATTCGCTGTGCGGGGCATGGAAACTTTTGGACCTTTCCACAAAGCCGTCGTAGGTTACAGGTTCCTGTATGTCGCTATCGACAAGTTCACCAAATGGCCAGAAGCAACTCCAATTGTGACTATCAATAAGTAGTCAGCAATAAAGTTCACTAAGTCCATAGTCTGCAGATTTGGAGTTCCAAATAGATTCATCACTGACAACGGAACCCAATTTACAAGTGCAGCATTTCAACAATATTGCGTAGACCTCGACATTCAAGTAAGCTATGCATTAGTAGCTCACCCAGCATGTAATGGCCAAGATGAGAGAGAAAATGCGGTAATCTTAAAAGGACTCAAGACGCGCACTTATGAGCGCTTGAAAAAACATGGTGCCAACTGGATCGAGGAACTTCCGTCCGCACTGTGGGCAAGCAACACTACACCTAACCGGTCTACTGGAGAGACACCCTTCTTCCTGGTGTACGGAGCTGAAGCAGTCCTTCCTCCAGAAATCACCTTGGGGTCACTCTGGGTCCGGACCTTTGATGAAGCCATGCACGACCAGCTCCAGCGTGAAGACCTTGACATCATTGATGAGGGAAGGTTCCAAGCAGCGGTTCGAAATGCACGTTATCGCCAGGCGCTCCGGCGCTATCATCAAAGGCATGTGCGTAACTGATAGCTCGAGGAAGGCGATCAGGTGCTACAAAGAATACTAACTCGTGAAGGGATGAACAAACATTCCCTCAGCTAGGAAGGTCCCTTCCGAGTGATTAAACTATCCCGCCCGGATACGTTTGCTTGGGACTTAGGATGGGACCCCGCTTCCTAATCCTTGGAGCATCGAGCATCTCCGTAAGTTCTATACTTAGTGTCACAGAGGCGAGTCTGTAATTATATGCCATGTAAATTATAGATTCTATAAAAAGAGTCGGGTAGGTGCTCCGGGAGAACATCTGAACCCCTCCGGGAGGGTATGAGAAGTTCAAGCAACACTTGACACACTCGCAGCACTAAAAGAGTAGCTACTTGCCCTAGGTTAGTACAAGATGTATAACATGCTTAGCTTGGTTCCCGACCCTAAGTGTGTCCTTGTCGCCCTGTAATCCAGACCAATAATGAAATGTATTGTTGTTCAAAAGCATACTCCATGGGCATAAATTTTGTGCAGGCTCATTCTCTTTTATTTATCCTTCTCCTTCTTGTCTATAACAGATTGCACAATTCTTTTTGAGTTTTAGTCCAAGTTATTCATATGTTGTACAAGTTATATTGGTAGTCTCTCCGGATCATAGCATTGCTGCATGCTCTACTTGCCTGAACGCCAAGCCAACACAGGTCCGGAGTGTGCTATTGACTTAGCCTCATCCTACACCCTAAGTATGCCACTCTACCTACATTCCAGCAGGTCTCAGTAGCATGTCCTAAAAGCATTCAGATCTAGAAAGATTATATCAATGTGCTTGTGTCGACTGTTGGAGTCGGCAGATCCCCTGACACTATGAAAGTGTTGAAGGAGTTTGTGGTTCGGTTTGGGCGCGCGGAGACTTAAGAAAGTGAAATGCGATTGGACACGAGTGACACAGTGGTTTACGTGGTTCGGGCCGCCTGAGCGTAATACCCTACTCCACGGGTGTGTGTGTGTGTTGTATTAACTTGTGAGCTTCAGAGTGTTCGAAGGAGTCCTCCCCGTGTATCGTCGGTTTGTCCTTTTATAGTACAAGGACAAACCGTTACAAGTCAGCCTGGCCCGACATGTGGCCCTGGCGGTTATTAGTATTGATACACGAGATTAATTGTTGTTAATAACCCTCTAACGGCTCCGACAGTGCCGTTACAGGTGTTAAGATCATCAGATTAAATATCATTAACGTGGAATTAATGATAATTAATCGGGTCTTGAAGTCTGCGGCTGTCCTTTGGAGATCCGGAGCCGTTACAACGTCTCCCGGGGGTTTGAAGCGGCCAGCTCCGACGTATGGGCACGTGGCAGCTACGGAGCTTGCTTGTGGTAAGCGGGAAGCTCCGGGGCGGCCTGGCACGTGTCAGGTGCGGAGCTTCTCTCGGTCAGGGGTTACCTCCGGAGGTGCCGTTTCAGTACCTAGCCTGGAGCTTCACCCTTGCGGGTAATAGCTCTGGTCTGACAGTACACGTGGCAACCTAGGGGCTAACAATGTTGGAGAAGCGGGTCCGGTTACGTCTGGCGAGTGGGCCCCCGAGGGTCTTCAATTTGAGTAGATGTCCTTCCCTTGAGATCTTTGTAACCTCAGGGGGTGTATGGTTTTTAGGGTACCGACAGCTTGTTATCATATTGAGTTTCATCAAATCTAAAATTCAAATAAGAACAGTAAGTCACAAAATAGTTATAGATGAGAGGATGAATTTTACAGTTTTTATTGTCTTTGATGCGCAGGAAAAATGAAAACTCATGATGATGGTGGACGATGCCAGATCTACTAAGCTTTGATAACCTCCTAGGGGGCCTGCTATCGACGTTTCGGACGTTGAAAGTGGGCACTGCCAGAGCTAACCAGCTCCGGCAACACCCATGGGGGCCCGCCGTCAACGTCAGGCATAATACCAATTCAAGTGAAGGTGGCAAAACAAACCGAGGGGATCGCGTCAACGTATTCTACGATTGGTGGCGGATATCGTCGAAGCCAAGAAACTTCGACAACACCTAGGGTGCCCGCCGTCGACATTCTACGCGTTGATGTGGGTGTCATCGGACCTACCAAGCTCCAACAACCCCAGTGGGCCCACCGTCGACGTTCTACGCGTTGACAGTGTGTGTCGTCGAACCTACCAAGCTCTGACAACCCCAGGCGGCTGCCGTCGATGTTCCGTCAACACAACAAAAGCTCCATGGAGAAGTAAAAAATAAACTTCGGACCTAAAAGCTACAAGTTCGAAGCATCTAAGTCATCAACACATCGTCATATCCTTTTGGTACATTTTCGCAATCAAATTGTGTACATCTACCAGGGAGCAAACAACATAAAGGACTATGTAGTGAAGAAAAGGACAAAATGAAATTTATTTCAGTAAGATTAGATTTCATTCATTCGAGGAGATTACAAAGTTGGAGAATTACAAGTGGGAGCAAAAGGCAAAAGTCCTAGGTATGTGGATGTATGAGGCAACCTTCTGGGCAACCTCCTGAACGTTGGCCTTGGCGACGTCTTCTTCTTCGGCAATGGGTCCTTCGAGCATCGAATCTAGGGAGAATTGGGGGTCTCGGCTTTTGTAACATTTTAGCACATATTCTGCGACGTTTTTTGCCAGAGATTTCCCCTCAGTCTCTAGCTGGTCCACGATGACGTCACCCATCGTATCCAGTTTGCCGACGACAGAGCTAAGTGCCACCAACGCTTGGTCCAGCTCCAGCTCTGGACTGTCCCGACGTACTGGACTAAATCCCGATGGCATTAGCGCATCCTTGGTTCTCCCCAGGAAGTCCCACACCTGCTGGGACTCCATCGCCCTCAGATTTCGCAGCTCCTCTAGTCACCTCCTGGCGGCCGATAGCTCCGAACCTTCCCGAGAAAGGCTATTTTCTTTTCGCGGTCGGCTAGCTCCATCTCCTGGAGGTGGATGCGGTTCCGCCGTTCGGCCAGGTCTTTCTCCCTGCCCCTTACTTTCCCTTCTCTGGTGGCAACATCAGGTTCTCTTTTTGAGAGCTGCTGCCCTAGTTTCCAGTACTTCTTCTCTTCTTCTTTGCTCCACATATCAAGCTTCTTAGTGCGATCTACCAAGTTTTGCTCTCCTTGAGTCAGCTTCATGGAGAGCTCCTTTTCTCTTTCCATGACATGCTCCTGCTGTTCCAGGAGTTTTTCTTCCATCACATCAAGGTTTGCTCAGCGCTTTAGTAGAATCTCGTTTAATGCATTGAGGTTGTAGTGACGTTTGTCAGCAGCGTCATTCCTTTCATTGGCATGCTCGAGAATCTCCCGAGAATTGGCGTCGAGAGTCCTGATGGCGGTCTCATTTTCCTCCAGCAACTTGCCCCGATATTCCATTCGTGCCTTCTCCTTCTGGACCCACTCTTTCTAATCAGCAAGCTTCGTCTGTGCATGTTTGGTCTTGAAGTGGAGCCAGTTGCGCCAACGCCTCAAGGTGTGGCGCTCTTCTTCAAGGACCTTGTTGTCATGATCGAAGGCAAGTTGGACCTGTCGGAGGCTCAAGCAGGCATTGTCAATAGACAACTCCAAAGTAATAAGATCCGGACCTGCCTGGGTCATCTCTGTCGGTTCTAGAGGGTCCTCAGGAACAAAAATAGGGTCCCACGCCATAAGCGTGGTTCCCTGAGCTTCTACAGCATTAGGGCCACCCTCCGAGAGCTCCTCAGGCACTGCTGAGGAAGATCCCGCTGGGGGATCTTCTACCTTCGAGGTTGACGCCGAAGGTCCAGCCACAGGGTCTTCCGCTGCTGGCTTCGCAGGTGGAGAGCCTGTCGCCGCTTCTTCAGGATGTTCTGGCTCAAGTATGGACACTTCCGGATCAATTACTTCTAGAGTGTCCATTGGAGCTTCGTTCGAAGCCACTTCCACAGTCGGCTCAGGCGCCTGTACATCATCTACCCCCGGCTCAGCTCCCGGAACTTCAGACACTTCCTGCTCAGCAGGCGGAGCTTCAACTATCTCTGGCACAGAGGCTGGAGCTTCAGGCACCTCCGGCTCAATTGTTGTATCTTCAACCACTTCTAGCAAAGGCGCCTGAGCCTCGGGTACCTCCGTCTCAAGTGTCGAAGCTTCTGACTCCTACACCGAAGCCTCAGTCTCTGGCGCTGTTGCTTGTTGTGCATCTTCAACAACTTCTCCCCTGTGGTCCGACGCTACCACAGGAACTTCTAGCGTCTCTTCTGGATCCAAGTCCACGACAGCTGGCCCTGGAGCTGCTGTGTCTCCTGCCACCACCTGGGGAGGCTCAATGATTGAAACCGAAGCTTCAGCATGCACAGCTCCAGTCGCTGTAGCGGATGCCGAAGCCTCGGACTTTTTTCACGACATCCTGGAAACAAAAGGTCAATAATATTAAAAACATATTAAAAATAAGATTAGTATTTCAAGGTAAGTTGACGATGCTTACCTGGGGATGCTACCGCCCCAGTCGTCGTGAAATCTCTTTTTCTGGGGCCCAGAATTAGAGCCCACCAAATCTGGTCAGACAGTAACATCGGACCTGTGTCGGGGGCCATCTCCAGTAGCTGGAGTTTTCTCAGCCACAACCCCCCTCGACTGGGAAGGACCTCCAGACCCGCAGCTCACAGCCAGCACCGGAGGTAGAGTTGACCTGCCGGAGCTTGAGTCCCTCAAGGTCGCTTTCACCGAAGTAGGTGTGGTCACTGAAGGTCTACTTTGCCTGGGAGAAGGGGCAGTTGGAGTTGGAGTAGACCCGATGGGGCTCCCTTTAAGGTGCCTCAACTTCCTCTTGTGGCTGGGAGATTCTGCCGATTCTTTGACTTTACCCTTGCCCTTGCCGACGTCATCGACTCTCTAGCTCGCGACAGGGTCAGTCACACTCTCAGAAGCTACGAGGATTGTAACCCCAGAGATAGGACACCTCTCTACCCCGGCCAGGTCATCCAATGCCGGCATTCTCCTCTGGATCTCCCTGCTGACTTCCGAAACCATGTTTAGAGGTAGGAAGGCAGCTGACAGGGTCATGACATCACAGGAGACACGTCCATTCTAAAACTTTTTGAGATGGATCTTCAAAGCTTCATTATCCAAGTTGGTGTTCATACAAACTTCAATCCGGTCATGGTCCATCTCACTATTGAACGCCAATGCGGGCCGTTCCATAGTCTTCAGCGGAGCCCACTCATTCACTGAGAAATTGCCGAAGACCATTTGGGGGGTCACTCCTCCCTCTATGCATTCTTCAATCCTTTCCAGGACGGGCTTGTATGTATTTCACAGCTCTGGAACTACATTCCAGGGGTAAGTGTCGACATTGGGAAGGCCCTCGGGCAGCTCCATCTTCTCATGATCCTCCACAGTGATGGTCACCCAATACTTCTTCCAGTCATCCCACTTACTAGAGGGGGAGGACTTCAAGTACTTGAAGGGGCAATTCTTCCGCTTCATGAAATAGTAGAAGTCGATGAGCTCTGTCCCAATGCAGGTGGTGTGGACCGTGAAGAAGGTCTGGAACATCTCGATGCAGGGAGGCACGCCCACCCCACGTCTCACATAAGTGGACAAAGGTCGCCACTAGCAAGAGAGAGTGGGAGCCTATATGATAAAGCTGGAGGCCACAGAAGTCCAGCACATCAGAGGAAGCTTGATAAGGGCGGGATCAGAACCACCATGGCATACGTCGAGATGTACACCATATCTCTAGTGCACTCTTTCTTGAAGGGGAGCTTGCCGATGCGGGTGTCCTTGTTGCAGCAGTCAATAGACAAACTCAAGTAGGTATGGACACTCGCCATCTCCTCCTTGGTCTTGACCTTGCTCCGGAGATGACCCAACTCCATAACGGCAAAGTGGAGCGAAAGTTGGAAGGCTATGTAGGGGTTGACAGGCTCTGAGCGCAAGTTCGATTGAAAGCGTGAAGAGTCCTCAATCCATGCGGGCTTTCCTTCTTATGTAAGCCACCACAATGCTTGGATGGAAACCACAATGGGACCGAGGTTACGCTCTCAAAAATCTACCCCGTCAATGACAAAAGGGCCCGGGGCCACCACGATGAGAAAGTCAAGGTTATTACCCCAGGCAAACTGTTGTCATGATGAGTGGTGGGAAGCTTGAGGGCGGCAGCCAGACAAGGCGCTCGGAACCGATACGATTTTTGTATTGGGAACCGACGACCTTCAATTTTTTGAGATCTCCGTGCGGATATCACCTTCCGCATTCAAAGAAAGCCACCGACGATGGTTCAACATCGAACCATCACCCCAACGGCACATCAGGAGACCTTTGAAGCAACAGGATGGGAATCAATGATGGTGTAAGACCTATATGTGCTGAATACATTGGCTTGTAGTGAATACACTTGGCTTTGATGATAAAAGTTTTGAATATCGCCAAAACACCTTTTTATCAAGGTCCGACTCTAGCTCCGAGCTATAGCAAGGTCCGACCATAGGTCAGACTTGTTTTAGGTAGCTCCGGTTACGTTAGATGCTAGGTCCGACTTCTTGGTAAGGTCCGACTAGCTTTGGTTAGCTCCGGTGAGCTTTATCTTTAGCTCCGGCATGTCTTTGATAGCTCCGACATATATTTGATAGCTCTGGCATGCTTTTGCTAAGCTCTGACGTACTTAGTCTAGCTCTGGTTTTGGGTTGACTAGTTTTGACTAGTTTTTGGTAAACTCCGGTGCTAGGATCTACTAGTTTTGGTATGCTCCGGCGGGAGCTTGGTTGTACTAGTTTTGGTAAGCTCCAGCGCTAGGTTCTACTAGCTTTTGTTAGCTCCGGCTCAAGGTCCGGTTTGCTCTGGCAAGGTCCAGAACTTGACCACAATGCTTCTGCTTTTCATTTGCAATGTTTCGTACTTGCTTTACATTGTTGGAAATATTGCTTAGTATTCATTTGATAAGTTTTTGGTGCGTTTTGGTTGATATGGTTGATATCGTTTTGCTATGCTTTGCAACATGCTTATGTGAGGTTCTCACGTAAGGTGTTGTGTTCGGAACTAACTTGAGTCAAGTCAAGGACTTGGGCTCGTATGGATTGGTTGTTTATTCATGTGCAGGTGTTGCTTGAGTTCAAGTCATGGCTGGTGACGGGATCCATTGGACTAGTCTCAGGGAGGAGATGAGGTTCCAACAACCAAGTTCGGGAGGAACTGTGGTTGAGCTGATCAGGAGGTCGCGCATGATGATTGAATCAAGGGCAGTGCATATGAAGGTTACTGAACGTCGAAGGAAGGTGTTCGCACGTATGCATGCGGTGCATGATGTGGCAACATGGTTCCGAAGATGGGATAAGGAAGGGAAGATCTGGTCAGAAGGATCGGATCGTACCGGTTGATGACTTTGGCTGCGACGGAGTCGATTATGGCTCGGTATGGAAAGTATCGAGTTGGTTATGTTAGGATTTCGTGTGTGTCCCGAATTCGAGTTGTTTAGGAATGTGGGATACGTTCCTAAGGTGTTTGGAAGTCTTAAGATTGCTTCTATCTGCATATAGAAGAATCTTGAGCAGTTATGGAAAGTTAGGATTCGTGATCTGAGTAGGATTGGAGTCCTAGTTGATATTGGGTTGGCCTAAGGGCTGGTTATATAAGCAAGAGAGCCTAGAGCTCGGTGTAGATGACTTTGGGGCTGTTCCTCTTGTGTTCTATTGAATAAAATTCGTAGTTTGAAGGAACTTTTGTGCCTTGTTTGTCCGACTTGTTCTAGACAAGTTTTACTCGTCGAGTTTCTGGACAGCACTACCTTTCGTTGGTGGTTTTATCATAACTCGAGTTTTATAGATCCAATTGATGTGATTCTTTTTGGGTTGTCTTCACAACTTGATTGTCTATCATATGTAAAAATGTCACGGTCATTGGATTTGTGGTCTATGATCTACACGAGTTTCTTTGCAGCGTACCAGAACTGTTTTTCTCTTGAGTAGGACAGATTGACCATTGTTTGATCTTTCGATCATAACTTGAGTTTTTCTCGTCGGATTTGAGTGATTCTTTTTGTGTTGTCTTCGTGACTTCATTCTCTCAGATATCTATCACTTTTGGCACGGTGAAACACGTTTAGATTAGTCTCACACATGATTTCTTTAACATATCGTTTTTCTGTCAAAAGGGTTTGGGGTTTAATTGTTTCCGCTGCGTATGATTTTTAAACTACCATTCACCCCCCTCTCATAGCTTTTCACGTGCTCTTCGATCCTACAATTGGTATCAGAGCGAGGTTTCTCTAATCTTTGAGATTTTCACATGTTTTTTTACTAATCATCATGGAGAAGTACTCCGCCAAACCATGTGTGTTTGCTGGTATTGATTTCAAGGTTTGGAAGGCACGCATGGAGGCTTTCATCCAGGCACAAGGCTTTGCAGTATGGGAGAAGGTATACAAGCCTTACGAAGTGCCATCAAACGATCAAGTTACAGCTACAAATCTGAGAGATGTCGACAACAACAACAAGGCTCGAAACTTGATCATACAACGATTAACTCAAAGCGACTTCGACCGTGTTGCACACCTCCGATCTGCATACGATGTGTGGAAAGCACTTTGTGACTACCACGAAGGATCCAACACGATCAAAGAGGTAAGGCAAGACATGTTCAAAAAAGGAATACATGCACTTCAAGATGCAACCCGGTGAGTCTATTGATGACCTTTTTGCTCGCTTTAATAAAATTCTCAGCAACTTGCGTAGTATCAATGTTAATTATTCAGATGCTGAAAATGCTAGGCAATTGCTAAGTGCATTAGATAAGTCAATTTGGGAGATGAAAGTCACATCTATTCGTGAATCTACTGTCATGAGTTCTCTTACATTAGATGTACTCTATTCTAAACTAAAAACTCATGAAATTGACATCCTAGCACGTAAGAACCCAAATAAGTCTATTGCATTTGTTTCACAACGTGATATGTCTAGCTCCGGCCAATCATCATCTTGCAATACTCTTGCTTTGTTGTCCTCACTAAACCTGGAGCAGATCGAAGAATTTCCAGGAGAGGAGTTGGCACTCATCTCTACCAGATTCTTAAAAGCATTGCAAAATGTGAGAACTAGGAGGAGAGGAAGCTCCGGACCTCAACGCTGTTTTGAATGTGGTAAAACAGGACACTTTCGTACAGAATGCCCTAACCTTTCAGGTCCGACCACCTGGGAAGAAAAACAAAGCAAGGTCCGAACCTCCTCTGGAAATTCCAACAAGAAGAAGAAAGGTACCATAGGACGCAAGATGATCAACAGCTTCACCACCGCACTTCAAGAACTTAGTTCAAGTGATGTAGACTTTGAAACTGATGAAGATGAAGACGATCTGGCCAACTTATGCTTCATGGCGGGCAAAACAAGATCAATATCAAGTCAGGAGGATGCAGAACACAACAGTAAAGACGATGAGGTATGTCCTACTTGCGAAGAAATGTGTGATGCTATTTCTCGTGCCACTATTATTGTTAAGAAAAAGGACAAAAAGCTTAGGGATAATGCTGCTAAAATTGAATCACTAGAATCTGAAATTAACCGTTTAAAAACTTTGATTCCTAGTGATGATGCATGTCCCTCATGTGACTTAATCTATGAACAATTGTCCACATTAAGAAGTGCACACTCCTCCACTCTAGATAGACTTGATGAAGAAACTGAAAAGAACAAAGAGCTTGCTGCACTTAATGATAAAAACTTGAAAGATGCTAGCTGTTCTACAATTGATTTGCATTGTTCTACTCGTGATGATCTTGATAAGAAACTACAGGATGCTATGAATGAAATTTCAATATTGAACAATGCTTTACGTTCTCATGAAGTTAAATTTTGTTCAAATTGCAAACTAAAAGGAAAAACTTCATGTGAAAATTGCCTTGATCTGTCCAATAAACTTGATGACATGCATAGGACATTAGATCGGTTTTGTAATGGGAATAAGAACCTAAACTTGCTGCTGAATTCTTCCAAGTCATGCAATTATAAAACTGGTTTAGGTTTTGATTCTCATGTTCATGCTAAGGCACATCCACCTAAAATTGTAAAGTCATTAGGAAGTGGTTTGATTCAAACAGTTCCTAAACAAAAAGGAGTGGTTTTCAAATCTGCAGGAGTATTGTCTCATTCGGATCAAATAAAAATGTTGATTGCTCATCTAGACATGAACACAAAGTTAAATTTCATTGTACCTACCGTGGTAGAGATGGTCATGTCATAGATTTTTGTTATAGACTAGCTAAACAACAGAAAAAAGAAAGAAAAATTGCTAGATCTTATAACTTTCATGCAATTAGAAAAACACAACCTGCTTTAGTGACTCAGAAATTTGAAAAGGTAGCTTCCGGACCTTCTGGTAAGAAATCCGCAAAAGCAGCTCCGGTAGTTCCGATAGCTCCGAGAGCTCCCGGACCTTCTGTTGTTTCCTTCGGAACTTCAGCTTTTGCTTCCGGACCTTCAGCCTTGTCTTTTGGAACTGCTGCTTTTACCTCTGGAGCTACTGGTTTTTGTGCTAAAAGAGTTAAGATAGAAAACCTCAAACTTCGACTCATAAACCTGCTGTTTTATCTCAGCTTTCGCGTGTTTTTCCTGCTGTACGTTGCGTGACTCAGTACTGGATTCCTAAATGCCTTTTGACTAACCCCAGTATTGAGTCATCGACGTATTGTGCTTCTATGTAAGTTACACGGTTGAGGAGGGAGAACATTTGGATTGTGGATTCAGGTTGCTCACGCCACATGACCGGTAACAAAGATTGGTTCTCCTCCCTCTCTTTTGTGTCATGTGTAGAGAATGTTACTATTGCCGATAATTCTTCAACTCCTATAATTGCTAAAGGTTCGGTTAGAGTAAATGATCACTACACTTTGAAGGATGTGGCACTTGTCAAAAATTTTAAATACAACTTGCTTTCTGTTTCACAATTGCTAGATGAAAATCTAGAAATTATTTTCAATAAAAACTGCTGCAAAGTTGTAGGTTCAAATAGTGAGCTTATTTTTAACATGTCTCGGTTTGGAAGAGTTTTTAAAGCTGATTTTGATATGTCTTCCTCTAAGCATAGGTGTCTAGTTGCTAATGATTCAAAGGACTTATATTTTTGGCATCGTAGACTTGGTCACGTAGGCTTTGATCACCTAACGCGAGTTAGTGCTCTTGATCGCATACTTGGGCTGCCTAAGCTTAAAGGGGACAAAGAAATTGTGTTCTCTTTTTGTAGACATGCTAAGATGGTTGCAGGTTCACATACCTCTCTCACAATGATCATGACAACTGAACCATGTCAACTTTTGCATCTTGACACCGTAGGACCTTCACGTGTTCAATCCTTCGGAGGTAAATGGTATGTTCTAGTTATTGTTGATGATTATTCTAGATACTCTTGGGTTTACTTTATGGCGTCTAAGAATGAAGCTTTTAGTCACTTTAGGACTTTATTTCTTAGATTATCAATTGATCACCCAGGATCTTTAAAGGCAATTAGAAGTGATAACGGAACTGAATTTAAAAATCAATCTTTTGATCACTTTTGTGCTGCAAATGGAATAGATCATCAACTTTCTTCACCATATGTACCTCAACAAAACGGTGTTGTAGAAAGAAAGAACAGAACCTTAGTTGAGATGGCTAGGACTATGCTTGATGAATATCAAACTCCTAGGAAAATTTGGGCTGATGCATTAGCAACCGCTTGTTATGTCTCAGATCGTGTTTTCTTGCGTGCTAAGCTATGTAAAACACCATATGAGCTTCGGTTTGGACATAGGCCTAGTGTTACACACTTTCGGGTCTTTGGATGCAAATGCTTTGTTAATAAACATGGTAATCTTGATAAATTTGAACCTAGATCCATTGATGGCATGTTTCTTGGTTATCCATCTCATACCAGAAGCTACCGTGTGCTTTTACTTGACACTAACAAAATTGTGGAGACTTGTGATGTGTCTTTTGATGAAGTTAGCCCAGGTACTAGCTCCGGTGTTGCAGGACCAGATCCGTATCCTCGGGGGGAGGGTATTTTCGAAGATGAAAAAGAGCCGGTGATACTGCCTGGTAGTTCCGAAGTTGACATGTGTCCAACTCCGGACATTGAACAAGCTCCGGCTATCACCTATGCTGGTCCTGATTGTCCACAAGTCACAAGCTCATCAATTTACGATGAACCTAATGAAGAAGAAGCTTGTGAGACATATGTTCCCCTATGCTTTTACAAAGATCATCCCCCACAACAGATGATTGGAAGCTTGCACGAACGAGTCACACGGTCCAGGTTTTGCGATCCAAACTCTTATGCTCATTCTGCTTTTGTTGCTTCTTTTGAACTCAAAGATATACCACACGGACTCACTAATGAATCTTGGATTATTGCCATGCAAGAAGAGTTAGAAAATTTTGGAAGAAATAATGTTTGGAAACTTGTACCTCCACCTCAAGGTCACACTTTAATTGGAACAAATGGGTATATAAAAATAAACAAAGTGAGGATGGGGTTGTGGTTAGTAATAAGGCTAGGTTGGTTGCTCAAGGTTTCACTCAAGTTGAAGGTCTAGATTTTGATGTAACTTTTGCTCCTGTCGCTAGATTAGAAGCCATAAGAATTTTGTTAGCTTTTGCAGCATCTAAAGGTTTTAAGCTATATCAAATGGATGTTAAAAGTGCTTTTCTTAATGGCTACATAGATGAGGAGGTTTATGTCAAACAACCACCGGGTTTTGAAAATCCAGATTTTCCTAATCATGTTTACAAACTGTCCAAAGCCTTATACGGTCTCAAACAAGCCCCTAGAGCATGGTATGATAGGTTAAAAACATTCTTACTTGAAAAGGGGTTTACCATGGGCAAGGTTAATAAAACTCTTTTTGTGCTTGGGCATGGCAATGACTCATTATTCGTTCAAGTGTATGTGGATGATATTATCTTTGGTTGTGCTTCTCATGATCTTGTGTCCAAGTTTTCATCAATGATGAGTTCCGAATTTGAAATGAGTATGATGGGTGAACTCACTTACTTTCTGGGACTGCAAATCAAGCAAACCAAGGAGGGTACCTTTGTGCATCAAACGAAGTATACCAAAGACCTCCTAAGGCGCTTCAACATGGAAAAAAGCAAGCCTCTTCGGACACCAATGGGAACAGCAACAACACTTGAACTTGATGAAGATGGTGAATCCGTGGATCAAAAAGAATATAGAAGCATGATCGGATCACTTTTGTACCTCACGGCATCAAGACCGGACATACAATTCAGCGTATGTCTTTGTGCACAGTTTCAAGCTTCCCCACGTGTTTCACATCGTCAAGCCGTCAAAAGGATTCTCAGGTACGTACATGGAACTCAAGAATTTGGCATTTTTCTTTCTTCTTCCTCAACCGTTACTTTGAAAGCTTTTTCGGATGCTGATTTTGGGGGTTGTAGGATTGATAGGAAAAGTACTTCTGGTGCTTGTCATTTTCTTGGTAATTCTCTTGTTGCTTGGTCCTCTAGAAAACAAAATTCAGTTGCACAATCAACAACTGAATCTGAATATGTAGCTGCTGCTAGTGCTTGCTCACAAACTCTTTGTATTGTTCAAACACTTAAGGACTATGGGGTTGATCTAGATAGTGTTCCACTATTTTGTGATAACACTACTGTATTAGCATTGCCAAAAACCCCGTGCAACATTCTAGAACTAAGCACGTTGATATTAGGTATCACTTTCTCCGGGATAACGTTGAAAAAGGAAACATTGTGCTTCACCATGTAGATACCGAACATCAATTGGCTGACATTTTTACAAAACCTTTGGATTTCATTCGTTTTTGTTTTATTCGTAGTGAAATAGGGGTTATGCATCCTCATGGCTTAAATTGAGGGGGATTTTTTGAAACTTGGGAAGTCTATGTGTGGATCTGAAATAAAAATAATATGAGCATAGTATTTCATATATATATGACTCTGTGATTCCTTTTACATGCTGAAAGTTCTTACTACATTACTCCTGTTATACATTTTGTAGTTTTTGCCATGTCTAGTAATTGGAATAATTACTTACACTAAAACTGGTCATGGTCGAACTTTCTTGCTGCTTTGAACTTGTTGCATGGTCACAAATGCTTTTAATCATAAAGAATTAATCAAGTAATGAACTCACATGTTGAGTTTTTATGAACAAATATAAATTGAGAAAAGATCAAGATAATATGCATGCATCACACTTCTTCTTTTGAGATGGCTTATCATTACACTTAGATATGAACTTGGAAGAAGTTGTGTATGACTAAAACCATGTCCTTAAGCTTCGGATTGTCAAATGACATAGGCTTGGCTTGGTTGGTTAGAATAAGGCAGATGCGCATATAATCTCTTGCAAATATCATATGATCTAAATTTATTCTTTGAAAAATACTAAAATGCAGCAACTAGTGTCATGCTTTCAGGTTTTGAAATAGTTAAGTTTGTGAGATCATGACTTGCTTAAATTGAAAATTACATATGATCTCTAGCATGGCTTACACTACTTTATGTATTTCATTGATGCGATAATGTAAAGTACTTGATAGTATGACTTGGATGATCTTTGTTTATATGAATATGTTATAATATGCTCATAACAAATAAAGAGGGAGAGATAATTTGTTTATATGCTCATGACTTGCTGAATACATTGTCAAAGGGGGAGAGATAAGCATGAAGAGAAAAAGAATATGTGCATAAGGAGAGATAATAAGGGGGGAGAGATTTTCTTCTCATTTTACTTTTGATTTACAAAGGGGGAGAAATTGCCTTCAAAACTTTTATGTGAATAAGCCAAATTCGGATTTTAAATGGTGTTGCCAATGCATTCATCAAGGGGGAGATTGTAAGACCTATATGTGCTGAATACATAGGCTTGTAGTGAATACACTTGGCTTTGATGATAAAAGTTTCGAATATCACCAAAACACCTTTTTATCAAGGTCCGACACTAGCTCCGAGCTATAGCAAGGTACGACCATAGGTCCGACTTGTTTTGGGTAGCTCCGGCTACGTTAGATGTTAGGTCTGACTTCTTGGTAAGGTCCGACTAGCTTTGGTTAGCTCCGGTGAGCTTTATCTTTAGCTCCGGCATGTCTTTGATAGCTCCGGCATATATTTGATAGTTCCGGCATGCTTTTGCTAAGTTCCGACGTACTTAGTCTAGCTCCGGTTTCGGGTTGACTAGTTTTGACTAGTTTTTGGTAAGCTCCGGTGCTAGGATATACTAGTTTTGGTAAGCTCCGGCGGGAGCTTGGTTGTACTAGTTTTGGTAAGCTCCGGCACTAGGTTGTACTAGCTTTTGTTGGCTCCAGCTCAAGGTCCGGTTTGCTCTGGCAAGGTCCAGAACTTGACCGCAGTGCTTCTACTTTTCATTTGCAATGTTTCGTACTTGCTTTACATTGTTGGAAAGATTGCTTAGTATTCATTTGCTACGTTTTTGGTGCGTTTTGGTTGATATGGTTGATATCGTTTTGCTATGCTTTGCAGCATGCTTATGTGAGGTTCTCACGTAAGGTGTTGTGTTCGGAACTAACTTGAGTCAAGTCAAGGACTTGGGCTCGTATGGATTGGTTGTTTATTCATGTGCAGGTGTTGCTTGAGTTCAAGTCATGGCTGGTGACGGGATCCATTGGACTAGTCTCAGGGAGGAGATGAGGTTCCAACAACCAAGTTCGGGAGGAACTGTGGTTGAGCTGATCAGGAGGTCGTGCAGGATGATTGAATCAAGGGCAGTGCATATGAAGGTTACTGAACGTCGAAGGAAGGTGTTCGCACGTATGCATGCGGTGCATGACATGGCAACATGGTTCCAAAGATGGGATAAGGAAGGGAAGATCTGGTCGGAAGGATCGGATCGTACCGGTTGATGACTTTGCCTGCGGCGGAGTCGGTTATGGCTCGGTATGGAAAGTATCGAGTTGGTTATGTTAGGATTTCATGTGTGTCACGAATTCGAGTTGTTTAGGAATGTGGGATACGTTCCTAATGTGTTTGGAAGTCTTAATATTGCTTCTATCTGCATATAGAAGAATCTTGAGCAGTTATGGAAAGTTAGGATTCGTGATCTGAATAGGATTGGAGTCCTAGTTGATATTGGGTTAGCCTATGGGCTGGTTATATAAGCAAGGGAGCCCAGAGCTCGGTGTAGACAACTTCGGGGCTGTTCCTCTTGTGTTCTATTGAATAAAATTCGTAGTTTGAAGGAACTTTTGTGCCTTGTTCGTCCGACTTGTTCCAGACAAGTTTTACTAATCGAGTTTCTGGACAGCACTACCTTTCGTCGGTGGTTTTATCATAACTCGAGTTTTACAGATCCAATTGACGTGATTCTTTTTGAGTTGTCTTCACAACTTGATTGTCTATCATATGTCAAAATTTCACGGTAATTGGATTTGTGGTCTATGATCTACACGAGTTTCTTTGCAGCGTTCCAGAACTGTTTTTTTCTCGGGTAGGACATATTGACCATTGTTTGATCTTTCGATCATCACTTGAGTTTTTCTCGTCGGATTTGAGTGATTCTTTTTGTTTTGTCTTCGTGACTTGATTCACTCTGATATATATCACTTTTGTCACGGTGAAACACGTTTAGATTAGTCTCATACACGATTTCTTTAACAGATCGTTTTTCTGTCAAAAGGGTTTGGGGTTTAATTGTTTCCGCTGCGTAAGATTTTTAAATCTACCATTCACCTCCCTCTGGTAGCTTTTCATGTGCTCTTCGATCCTACATATGGCCCCACCTCTGTAGGATCTAAGAGCACGTGAAAAGCTACCAGAGGGGTGTGAATGGTAGGTTTGAAAATCTTATGCAGCGGAAACAATTAAATCCCAAGTCCTTGGCAGAAAAATGATCTGTTAAAGAAATCGTGTGTGAGACTAATGTAAACATGTTTCACCGTGACAAAAGTGATATATATCAGAGAGAATAATGTCACGAAGAAAACACAAGAAGAATCACTAAAATCCGTCGAGAGAAACTCAAGTTATGATCGAAAGATCGAACAAAGGTCAATCTTTCCTACCAGAGAAAAACAGCTCTGGAACGCTGCGAAAAACTCGTGTAGATCAGATACCACAAATCCAATGACTGTGAAATTTATACAGATGATATATAATAAAGTTTTGAAGACAACCCAAAAAGAATCACGTCGATTGGATCTGTAAAACTCGAGTTATGATAAAACCACCAACGAAAAGTAGTGCTGTCCAGAAACTCGACGAGTAAAACTTGTCTGAAACAAGTCGGACGAACAAGGCACAAAAGTTCCTTCAAACTACAAATTTTATTCAATAAAACACAAGAGGAACAGCCCCAAAGTCATCTGCCACGAACTTTGGCCACCCTTGCTTATATAACCAGCCCTTAGGCCAACCCAATCTTAACTAGGACTCCAATTGTACTCCGATCACGAATCGGAACTTTCCATAACCGCTTAGGACGCCTCTATACGCAGATAGAAGAAATCTTAAGACTTCCAAAAACCTTAAGAACATATCCCATATTCCTAAAACAACTCAAATTTGTGACCCACACGAAATCCTAACATAACCAACTCGATACTTTCCATACCGAGCCATATCCGACTCCGCCGCAGCCGAAGTCATCAACCGATATGATGCCATCCTTCCAACCAGATCTTTCCATCGATAACCCATATTCGGAACAATGTTGACACATCATGCACCGCATGCATACGTGCAAACACCTTCCTTTGACGTCCAATAACCTTTATATGCACTGCCCTTGATTCAATCATCCTGCGCGACCTCCTGACCCGCTCAACCACAATTCCTCCTTAATTTGGTTGTTGGAACCTCATCTCCTCCATGAGACTAGTCCAAAGGATCCTGTCACCAGCCATGACTTGAACTCAAGCAACACCTGCACATGAACAAACAACCAATACGTACGAGCCCAAGTCCGCGACTTGACTCAAGTCAGTTCCGAACACAACACAATACGTGAGCACCTCATATAAGCATGTTGCAAAGCACAGCAAAACGATATCATCCATATCAACCAAAACACACAAAAAACTTAGTAAAAGAATACTAAGCAACCTTTCCATAAGTGTAAAGCAAGTTCGAAACATTTCACATGAAAGTTTGGAACATTACGATTAAGCTCCGAACCTTGCCAAAGCTAACCGGAGCTTGAGCTGGAGCTTACCAAAGCTAGTACAACCTACCGCCGGAGCTTACCCAAGCTAGTCGTACCTAGCACCGGAGCTTACCAAAGCTAGTCGGACCTAGCGCCGGAGCTAACCAAAACTAGTCGGAACTAGTCATCCAAAAAGTCGGAGCTAGAAAAACATGTCGGAGCTAAGCAACATAAGTCGGACCTAGCAAAACATATCGGAGCTTAACAAACACATGCCGGAGCTATCAGAACATGCCAGAGCTAAATACAAAGCTCACCGGAGCTACCCAAAACCATGTCGGATCTAGACAAAGAGAGTCGGACCTATTGTTAGACATTGCAGAAGCTTAGAGCTAGAGTCAGACCTTGCTAAAAAGATGTTATGGCAGCATTCAAAACATTTATTGTCAAAGCCAATGTATTCAGCACACATAGGTCTCACAATCTCCCCCTTGATGAATGCATTGGCGACACCATTTAAAATCTAAACATTGGCTTATTCACATTAAATGTTTTGAAAACAATTTCTCCCCTTTATAAAACATAAATAAAATGAGAAAACCAAATTTCCCCCCTGAGAAAAATCGTGCCAAAAACAAATGCGAATATGTGCAACGTGTAATCAATGTCCCCCCTTGCATATTTGTTATCTCTCCCCCTTTGACAATGTATTCAGCAAGGTTTATAAGACAAATTTTAATTTGTTATGAGCATATTATAACATATACATATAAAACAAAGCTCATCCAAGTCATACTATCAAGTAACTTACACTATCACATCAACGAAATACATAAAGTAGTGTAAGCCATGCTAGAGATCAAATGTAATTTCAAATATAGCAAGTCATGATCTCACAAACTTAACTATTTCAAAACCTGAAAGCATGACACTTGTGCTACATTTTATTATTTTTCAAAGCACAAATTTAGATCATATGATATTTGCAAGAGATTATATGCGCATCTGCATTATTCTAACCAACCAAGCCAAGCCTATGTCGTTTGACAATCAGAAGCTTAAGGACATGGTTTTAGTCATACACAACTTCTTCCAAGTTCATATCTAAGTGCAATGATAAGCCATCTCAAAAGAAGAAGTGCGATACATGCATATTCTCTTGATCTTTTCTAAATTTATATTTGTTCATAAAAACTCAACATGTGAGTTGATTACTTGATTAATTCTTTATGATTAAAAGCACTTGTGAGCATGCAACAAGTTCAAACAGCAAGAAAGTTCAACATGACCAGTTTTAGTGTAAGTAATTTTTCCAATTACTAGACATGGCAAAAACTACAAAATGTATAAAACGAGTAATGTAGTAAGAACTTTCAGTATGTAAAAGGAATCAAAAAGTCATATATGTATGAAATACTATGCTCATATAATTTCAATTTCAGATTCACACATAGACTTCTCAAGTCTGAAAGCTCCCCCTCAATGTAAGCCATGAGGATGCATAACCCCTATTTCACTGTGAATGAAACAAAAACGAGTGAAATCCAAAGGTTTTGTAAAAATGTCAGCCAATTGTTGTTCGGTATCTACATGGTGAAGCGCAATGTTTCCTTTTTCAACATTATCACGGAGAAAGTGATACCTAATATCAATGTGCTTAGTTCTAGAATGCTGCACAGGGTTTTTAGCAGAGCAAATGCCACTAGTGTTATCACAAAACAGTAGAACACTATCTAGATCAACCCCATAGTCCTTAAGTGTTTGAACAATCCAAAGAATTTGTGAACAAGCGCTAGCAGCAGCTACATATTCAGATTTGGCAGTGGATTGTGCAACTGAACTTTGTTTTCTGGATGACCATGCAACAAGTGAATTACCAAGAAAATGACAAGAACCGGAAGTACTTTTCCTATCAATCCTACAACCTCCAAAATCAGCATCGGAAAAAGCTTTCAAAGTAACGATTGAGGAAGAAGGAAGAAAAATGCCAAATTCTTGAGTTCCATGTATGTACTTAGAATCCTTTTGACGGCTTGAAGATGTGAAGCACGTGGGGAGGCTTGAAACTGTGCAAAAAGACATATGCTGAATTATATGTCCGATATTGATGCCGTGAGGTACAAAAGTGATCTGATCATGCTTCTATATTCTTTTTGATCCACGGATTCACCATCTTCATCAAGTTCAAGTGTTGTTGTTGTTCCCATTGGTGTACGAAGAGGCTTGGTTTTGTCCATGTTGAAGCGCCTTAGGAGGTCTTTTGTATAGTTTGTTTGATGCACAAAGGTACCCTCCTTGGTTTGCTTGATTTGCAGCCCCAAAAAGTATGTGAGTTCTCCCATCATACTCATATCAAATTCTAAACTCATCATAGCTGAAAACATGGACACAAGATCATGAGAAGGACAACCAAAGATAATATCATCCACATACACTTGAACAAATAATGAGTCATTGCCATGCTTAAGCACAAAAAGAGTTTTATCAACCTTGCCCATGGTAAACCCCTTTTCAAGTAAGAATGTTTTTAACCTATCATACCATGCTCTAGGGGCTTGTTTGAGACCGTACAAGGCTTTGGACAGTTTACATGATTAGGAAAATCTGAATTTTCAAAACCCGGTGGTTGTTTGACATAAACATCCTCATCTATGTAGCCATTAAGAAACGCACTTTTAACATCCATTTGATATAGCTTAAAACCTTTAGATGTAGCAAAAGCTAACAAAATTCTTATGGATTCTAATCTAGCAACAGGAGCAAAAGATTCATCAAAAGCTAGACCTTCAACTTGAGTGAAACATTGAGCAACCATCCTAGCCTTATTCCTAACCACAACCCCATCTTCACTTTGTTTATTTTTAAACACCCATTTAGTTCCAATTAAAGTGTGATCTTTAGGTGGAGGTACAAGTTTCCAAACATCATTTCTTTCAATATTTTCTAACTCTTCTTGCATGGCAATAATCCAAGATTCATTAGTGAGTGCTTGTGATATATCTTTGGGTTCAAAAGAAGCAACAAAAGCAAAATGGGCATGAGAGTTTGGATCGCAAAACCTGGACCGTGTGAACCGATCATGCAAGCTTCCAATAATCTGTTGTGGGGGATGATTCTTGAAGATTTGTATTGGAACAGATGTCTCACATGCTTCTTCTTCATCAGGGTCATTGCAGATTGATGAGCTTGTGGCTTGTGGACGATCAGAACAAGCAGAGGTGGTAGTCGGAGTTTGTTCACAGTTCAGAGTTGGACACGTGTCAACTTCAGAACTACCACGCAATATCACCAGCTCTTCTTCATCTTCGAAAATACCCTCCCCCCGAGGATATGGATCTGTTCCTGCAATACCGGAGCTAGTACCTGGGCTCGCTTCATCAAAACAAACTTTACAAGTCTCCACAATTTCGTTAGTGTCAAGCAAGAACACACGGTAGATTCTAGTATGAGATGGATAACCAAGAAACATGCCATCAATGGATCTAGGTTCAAATTTATCAAGATTACCATGTTTCTTAACAAAGCATTTGCAACCAAAGACCCGGAAGTGAGTAACACTAGGCCTATGTCCAAACCGGAGCTCGTATGGTGTTTTACCTAGCTTAGCGTGCAAGAAAACACGATTTGAGACATAACAAGCGGTTGCAATCGCATCAGCCCAAAATTTCCCAGGAGTTAGATATTCATCAAGCACAGTCCTATCCATCTCAACTAAGGTTCTGTTCTTTCTTTCTACAACGCCGTTTTGTTGAGGTACATATGGTGAAGAAAACTGATGATCTATTCCATTTTCAGCACAAAAGTGATCAAAAGATTGATTTTTAAATTCCATTCCGTTATCACTTCTAATTGCTTTTAAAGATCCTGGGTGATCAATTGATAATCTAAGAAATAAAGTTCAAAAGTGACTAAAAGCTTCATTCTTAGATGCCATAAAGTAAACCCAAGAATATCTAGAATAATCATCAACAATCACAAGAACATACCATTGACCTTCGAAGGATTGAACACGTGAAAGTCCTACGGTGTCAAAGTGCAAAAGTTGACCCAATTCAGTTGTCATGATCATTGTGAGAGGAGTATGTGAACCTGCAACCATCTTAGCATGTCTACATGAAGAGCACACAATTTCTTTGTCTCCTTTAAGCTTAGGCAGCCCACGTATGCGATCAAGAGCACTAACACGCGTTAGGTGATTAAAGCCTACGTGACCAACTCTACGATGCCAAAAATATAAGTCCTTTGAATCATTAGCAACTAGACACCTATGCTTAGAGGAAGACATATCAAAATCAGCTTTAAAAACTCTTCCAAACCAAGACATGTTAAAAATAAGCTCACTATTTGAACCTACAACTTTGCAGCAGTTTTTATTGAAAATAATTTCCAGATTTTCATCTATCAATTGTGAAACAGAAAGCAAGTTATATTTCAAATTTTTGACAAGTGCCACATCCTTCAAAGTGTAGTGATGATTTACTCTAACCGAACCCTTAGCAATTATAGGAGTTGAAGAATTATCGGTAAAAGTAACATTTTCTACACGTGACCCAAAAGAGAGGGAGGAGAACCGTTCTTTGTTACCGGTCATGTGGCGTGAGCAACCTGAATCCACAATCCAAATGTTCTCCTTCCTCAAGCGTGCAATCTACATAGAAGCACAATACGTCGATGACTCAATATTGGGGTTAGTCAAAAGGCATTTAGGAATCTAGTACTGAGTCACACGACGTGCAACAGGAAAAACACGCGAAAGTTGAGATAAAACAGCCGGTTTATTAGTAAAAATTTGAGGTTTTCTATTCTTAACTCGTTTAGCACAAAAACGAGTAGCTCCGGAGGTAAAAGCAATAGTCCCAAAAGACAAGGTTGAAGCTCCAGAAGCAAAAGCTGATGTTCCGAAGAAAACAACAGAAGGTCCGGGAGCTCTCGGAGCTCTCAGAACTACCGGAGCTGCTTTTGCGGATTTCTTACCAGAAGGTCCAGAAGCTACCTTTTCAAATTTTTAACTGATCAAAGCAGGTTGTGCTTTTCTAATTGCATGAAAGTTATAAGATCTAGCAATCATTCTTTCCTTTTTCTGTTGTTTAGTTAGTCTATAACAAAAATCTATGACATGACCATCTCTACCACAATATGTACAATGAAATTTAACATTGTGTTCATGTCTAGATGAGCAAACAATATTTTTATTTGAAACCGAATGAGACAACACTCCTACGTATTTGAAAACCACTTCTTTTTGTTTAGGAACTGTTTGAACCAAACCACTTCCTTATGACTTTACAATTTCAGGTGGATGTGCCTTAGCATGAGCATGAGAATCAAAACCTAAACCAGTTTTATCATTGCAATACTTGGAAGAATTCAGCAGCAAGTTTAGGTTCTTATTCCCATTACAAAACCGATCTAATGTCCTATGCATGTTCTCAAGTTTATTGGACAGATCAAAGGCAATTCTCACATGAAGTTTTTCCTTTTAATTTGCAATTGGAACAAAATTTAACTTCACGAGAACGTAAAGCATTGTTCAATATAGAAATTTCATTCATAGCATCTTGTAGTTTCTTATCAAGATCATTACAAGTAGAACAATGCAACTCAATTGTAGAACATCTAGCATCATTCAAGTTTTTATCATTAAGTTCAGCAAGCTCATTGTTCTTTTCAATTTCAAGTTCAAGTCTATCTAGAGTGGAGGAGTGTTTAGTTCTTAGTGTGAACAATTGTTTATAGATTAAATCACCTGAGGGACAAGAATCATCACGAGGAATCAAGGTTTTTAAACGGTTGATTTCAGATTCTAGTGATTAAATTTTAGCAGCATTATCCCTAAGATTTTTTTCCTTTTTCTTAACAATAATAGTTGCACGAGAAATTGCATCACACATTTCATTGCAGGTAGAACATACCTCATCATCGTCACTGTTGTGTTCTGCATCCTCCTGACATGATCTTGATCTTGTTTTGCCCGCGATGAAGCATAAGTTGGCCAGATTGTCATCATCTTCATCACTTTCAAAGTCTAGATCACTTGAACTGAGTTCTTGAAGCATGGTGATGAAGCTGTTAATCATCTTGCGTCCTATGGTACCCTTCTTTTTCTTGTTGGGATTTCCAGAGGTGGTCTTGACCTTGTTCTGTTTTTCTTCACGGGTAGTAGGACCTGAATGGTTAGGGCATTCTGTATGAAAGTGTCCTGTCTTACAACATTCAAAACAACGTTGAGGTCCGAAGCTTCCTCTCCTTCTAGTTCTCACATTTTGCAATCCTTTTGAGAATCTAGTTGAGATGAGTGCTAACTCCTCTTCTGGAAATTCCTCGATCTACTCCAGGGTTAGTGAGGACAACAAAGCAAGAGTATTGCAAGATGATGATTGGCCGGTGCTAGGCATATCACCTTGTGAGACAAATGCAATAGACTTATTTGGGTTCTTACGTGATAAGATGTCAATTCCATGAGTTTTTAGTTTAGAATAAAGTACATCTAATGTAAGAGAACTCATGACAGTTGATTCACGAATAAATGTTACTTTCATCTCCCAAATTGACATGTCTAATGCACTAAGAAGTTGCCTAGCATTCTCAGCATCAGAAAAATTAATGTTGACACTACGCAAGTTACTGAGAATTTTGTTACAGCGAGCAAAGAGATCATCAATGGACTCACCGAGATGCATCTCAAAGCGCATGTATTCTTTCTTGAACATGTCTTTCCTTACCTCCTTGACTGTTTTGGATCCTTCGTGATAGTCACAAAGTGCTCTCCATACATCGTATGCCGATCGGAGATGTGCAACGCGGTCGAAGTCGCTATGAGTGAGTCCTTGGATGATCAAGTTTCGGGCTTTGTTTTTGTTGTCGACGTCCCATAGGTTTGTAGCCGTAACTTGATTGTTCGGTGGCACTTCGTAAGATTTGTACACCTTCTCAGATATTGCAAAGCCTTGCGGCTGGATGAAAGCCTCCATGTGTGCCTTCCAAACCTGAAAATCAATACCAGCAAACACACAAGGTTTGGCGGAGTATTTCTATATGATGATTTGTCAAAAACACGTGCAAATCACAATGATTGGAGCACCGTGGCTCTGATACCAATTGTAGGATCGAAGAGCACGTGAAAAGCTACCAGATGGGGGAGTGAATGGTAGATTTGAAAATCTTATGCAGTAGAAACAATTAAATCCCAACCCCTTTGGCAGAAAAACGATCTGTTAAAGAAAACGTGTGTGAGACTAATGTAAACGTGTTTCACCGTGAAAAAAGTGATATATATCAGAGAGAATCAAGTCACAAAGAAAACACAAGAAGAATCACTCAAATCCGTCGAGAGAAACTCATGCTATGATCAAAAGATCGAACAAAGGTCAATCTGTCCTACCCGAGAAAAACAGTTCTGGAACACTGCAAAGAAACTCGTGTAGATAAGAAACCACAAATACAATGACCGTGAATTTTTGAAAGATGATAGATAATCAAGTTTTGAAGACAACTCAAAAAGAATCACGTCAATTGGATCTGTAAAACTCGAGTTATGATAAAACCACCGACGAAAGGTAGTGCTGTCCAGAAACTCGACGAGTAAAACTTGTCTGGAACAAGTCGGACAAACTAGGCACAAAAGTTCCTTCAAACTACGAATTTTAATCAATAGAACACAAAGGAACATCCCCAAAGTCATCTGCCATGATCTTTGGCCTCCCTTGCTTATATAACCAGCCCTTATGCCAACCCAATCTTAACTAGGACTCCAATCCTACTCCGATCACGAATCGGAACATTCCATAACTGCTTAGGACTCTTCTATACGCAGATAGAAGCAATCTTATGACTTCCAAACACCTTAGGAACATATCAAATATTCCGAAAACAACTCAAATTCGTGACCCACGCGAAATCCTAACATAACCAACTCGATACTTTCCATAACGAGCCATAAACGACTCCGCCGCATCCGAAGTCATCAATCAATACGATCCGATCCTTCCAACCAGATCTTTCCATCCATAACCCATCTTCAGAACCATGTTGCCACATCATGCACTACATGCATACGTGCAAACACCTTCTTGCGATGTCCAGTAACCTTCATATGCCATGCCCTTGATTCAATCATCTTGCGTGATCTCCTAACCCGCTCAACCACAATTCCTCTTGAATATGGTTGTTGGAACCTCATCTCCTCCCTGAGACCAGTCCAAAGGATCCTGTCACTAGCCATGACTTGAACTCAAGCAACACCTACACATGAACAAACAACCAATCCATACAAGCCCAAGTCCGCGACTTGACTTAAGTCAGTTCCGAATACAACACCTTACGTGAGCACCTCACATAAGCATGTTGCAAAGCACAGCAAAACGAAATCATCCATATCAACCAAAACGCACCAAAAACTTAGTAAAAGAATACTAAGCAACCTTTTCATAAGTGTAAAGCAAGTTCGAAACATTTCATATGAAAGTTTGGAACATTACGATCAAGCTCCGAACCTTGCCAAAGCTAACCGGAGCTTGAGTCGGAGCTTACCAAAGCTAGTACAACCTAGCGCCAGAGCTTACCAAAGCCAATCGGACCTAGCATTGGAGCTTACCAAAGCTAGTCGGACCTAGCGCCGGATCTAACCAAAACTAGTCAGAACTAGTCATCCCAAAAGTCGGAGCTAGAAAAACATGTCGGAGCTAAACAACATAAGTCGGACCTAGCAGCAAAACATATCAGAGCTTAACAAAGACATGCCGGAGCTATCAAAACATGCCGGAGCTAAATACAAAGCTCACCGGAGCTACCCAAAACATGTCAGATCTAGACAAAGAGACTCGAAACTATTGTTGGACCTTGCAGAAGCTCGGAGCTAGAGTCGGACCTTGCTAAAAAGATGTTATGGCAGCATTCAAAACTTTTATTGTCAAAGCCAATGTATTCAACACACATAGGTCTCACAACCTCTGGTAGAATAAATTAACCCAAAGGGTTTCTCCCAGAGGTGGGCCTAGGGGCCACTGTCGGTATCCTGCGTACCGGGTACCCCATCATACCGCAAGAAAACCTAAGGAGTTCTGCCCATTCATGTTGAAGATCTCTGAAGGCCACACATGTTGCACAGTACTGGACCCGCCTCCCTTGTTTGGATAGCTCCGATACTGACACGTGTATCACAAGGCGGGACCTAACACCCGTCATAGGGAAGCTCCGTTCCTGCCAAATGTTCAGTGACCCCGAACCTAACCTCCAGTAGAGGGAAGCTCCATTGCTACCACGTGTATAGTGGCTCCAGACCTGCCTCCCCGCGATTGGAAGCTCCAGAGCGCCACGTGGCGAACCTCCAGAGCTAGGACTTCAACGGAAGACAGAGAGATCTCCAATGGATCGGACCTTCAAGGAATAGTTATTGCTACAGTTACAAGGCCTAATTATGTGCCATTAATACAATATGAATGACACACAATCAGAAGAACCTTAATACAGGTAACGCCAGCATTAAGGCGCGTTATCACACTATTAAGGTTCTTCAACACACTTAAATTGTTTATTAGGTAATAATAATTGTGGGGGGCCACTTGTCGGGCCAAGCAATTTATGTAACAGTCATCCCTTGGATTATAAAAGGGACGGAGCTGCATGATACTGAGAACTAAGCTCATACGCACGCAAGCACCAGTGAATCCCGAATACAACAACACACCCCATGGAGTAGGGTATTATGCCCAGGTGGCCCGAACCACGTAAATCCTCTGTGTCATCATCTTGTCTAGAATCTCCGCGTGCCCAAACGGATACAAGAACCTCCGCAGGCTACAATTTAGTAGTACTGGGGGAAGCGTCGTTCGTACGGTTCGACAATATGTATGCGCATTAAGTCTAGGTTTTTCTGGGAGTTTTGCACATGCAGGACCAAAGGACCCATGAGAGAAGTGTAGGTGGTTAAGTCCATGCTATGCTTAATGTTATAGTTGCTTCAGTAGAAGTCGAGTAGTTGACATGTACTCACGAGTTCGGGAATTGGGTTCACACAGAATTTGTCGAGTGAGAGGTTCATCATTTGGTTAAATATGAGACCGGGCATGGAGTAGGAGCAGCAGGACATAGGGGCCTGTGAGCTATAGCTGTGCCTGTGTCAATCAAGGACCAATCCGCGTGCGGCCCTATTGAGCAAGTTTGAATGTACCGAAGGCATACTGGATATATGGGACCCAGTAAACCGATGTAACATGACCACCTTAGCGTCGAGGCATATCCCACCGCCTTATAGGTGCAGGTTCAGAGCAGCAAGGTGTAAACCTGCCAGCGGGTATGATGTACTCCATGTGGTGGCCTCCAACTCGTAGCGGTGAAACCGGTTCGGCGTGTAGGTACCAGGTGAAAGGTTGCCGCACAAAACATCAGTGGAGTGTGCCTTTGCAACTCTGAGTGTGGTTGTATGTGTCATGCTATTCGGGTATCCCTGCAGGTGTATATCGTTTCGAGTTGCCGTACCTCACGGTCATTGAGTACAGCTTGTTCACTGAGTCGTGACGTAGTTAATTATTTGGAGCTGAATATTATTGAATCATGCTTTATGGAATAATTGTGTATTGACACTTGTATGTTTAGATCAGGTTGCTCACTAAATTACAGATTCATGAAGCCTTAATTTATTGCTAAAATCTTAAAGTAAGGACTAAAATTTAGGCGAGTCTTTTATTGCAAATTGTTGTCCTATCTTACGTATATCCTGAATATAGAGCTCCATGCTTAGTGGAGACAGCTAAGTCTTGCTGAGCCTTTGTGCTCACAGTTGCTATTTTAAGATTTTGCTGCAGGTAATGATCTTTTTGATTAAGGGTTCACCGGTGAGGCGATGTCTGCGTCAGGGTATACGGCTGAGTGGGAACCATGCACGCCGTTGTCGGTACCCTATGTACCGGATACCCCACAATACCGCAAGAAGTGCACAAAAGTTCCACCCGTCAAAATCGAAGGCCCTTGTAGGTCCCACATGGCACGTTGCACCAGACCCGCTCCCCTCACATGGCTGGTTCCCGGGTTAACACGTGTAAAGTAAGACCGGAACAAGACTCCCAACCAAGAGAAGCTCTGGCGACTACATGTGTACACAGCCCCGGACCTAGCCCCCATCAGAGAGGAGCTCCGGTACCGACATGTGTACAGCAACCCCAGACCTACCCTCCCGCAAGGGAAAGCTCCGGATCTGCCACGTGTGGAGCCCCCGGACCTTCGTCATCAACAGAAATACAAGCCGCTCATGACCATTGCAGACATTCAAAGATGGTTAAAGCGGCAGTTACAATGTTTGATAATGTATCATTAATGCCATATTAATGACACACGATCAGTGCACTGTTAATAGAGGTAAAGCTACCATGAAGAAACGTTACCACACTATTAATTGTACTTAATAATCTTTAGATAGTGTATTAGGTCATTAAGCACGCCAGGGCCACATGTCGGGCCAGGCCAGCTTTGTAATGGTCAGTCCTTAGAACTCTAAATGGGGAAATGCTGCACTGCACAAACATGGGGACATTTTGATCCAGGCAATTTTGACCTGACCATTGCGAACGCATTCGCTCAATACAATAACCCAAACTCCATGGAGTAGGGTGTTACGCTCAGGCGGCCCAAACCACGTAAATCTCTGAGGTCACCATCTTGATTTTTATCTTGTGTCCCCCAACTACAAAAGAACATCCACGGGCTGCTTGTCAGCGGGTCCGGGGGAAGTGTCGTATCCAACACTTCGACATTTGGAGCGCCAGGTAGGGAGAAAAGTAATCCCAAGATCACAAGATGGTGAATTCAGCTACTGGATCATGCAACGGCAATCATGCTGAACAACCTGTTGGAGGCAATCCCTCCAATGTACAGCAACGAGCAGGTGCCAACGCTCCGGCAAGCACAGTAGCACCATCTGTTCCGGCAAACAATGCCGATCAACTAGATGGGGCATCTGCGTCGATCACCGCATCAGCAAACAACAACCCCAAGCACGCGCTCATTGTCGCGCGAGCTCTTCTACAACATCCACCACCTCCAGGCATACCCCAGGGTGCTATGGAGCAGTGGAGGGCCGATGTCGACCACCTGGTCACAGCTACAGCTCTAGGCATCAGCAATCAAGGTCCTCCTCCTTCCGGGCCAGCACCTTCACAACGACGGACGTTGTCCGGCCGGTTTGTTCCACAAGCCTTTCAACATAGGAGACATGCTTCCTCCCAGTAGGTGACTTCGTTACCCCCCGGGGCGCGATGCACCCATACCATCACCAGGATTCTGACTCATGACCTGCGGTCAGAACTGGATCCTCGTTACCAGCAACAGGATGGCAGAGTCCACATCAAGCATGCTCGTGAAAGGCGAGAGGCATGGGAAAACCCTACTCCTCAAGGAGTAGTAGTAGGTTGTTCTTATTGGCCATGCACTTACATATGGTCAGGTGGCCACAGAAGTTCCGGCCTCACTTGCCGGAAAAATTTGACGGGACAGTCAACCCCGCTGAATTTCTTCAAATCTACTCTACCGCCATATTGGCATCGGGGGATGATGAGGCTGTAATGGCCAATTACTTCCCGGTGGCTTTAATCGGGACTGCAAGGTCCTGGTTCATGAGTCTTCCACCTGACTCTATTAATAGTTGGGCGGAACTATGCCAGCAATTCACTGCCAACTTCTGGAGCTCCTACTCCCGACCTGGCACTGAATTGGACTTGTTTGCTGTAAAGAAAGCATCGGGGGAATCACTATGGTCCTTCATCCAGTGATTCTCTCAGGTACGAAATACCATTCCTTCAATCTCAAGCTCCTCTATTATTGTTGCATTCAGACATGGTGTTCGAGATAAAAAGATGCTAGAGAAGCATGCTATTAAATAAGTTACTAGTGTCATGGAACTCTTCAGCCTAGCCGACAAATGCGCTAGAGCTGTGGAGGGCCGTGAAATGCACTCCAAGCCAGCTCCGGAGGCTAATCAGAAGTCCTCCAAAATTGAAGTTGTTACCTCCGGTAGTGGCATGAAGAAGAAGAATCCCGACGACAAAAAGAAGCCGTCGGCCAGTGCTCCAGCTGCTGCTGCCGCAGCTCCTGAAGCCGGGGGCCACACCCTGAGAAGTGACCTCGTCCTTCATTAGAGGACAGCAACAATTCCGAAGCATGGTGTCCAATTCACAAGATGAATTGACACAACATAGAAGAATGTTGGAAGGTACAAAACCTTGTCGAGCGCTACAACAAGCAGTGGGAAGAAGTTCCTTTTCGTCAAAGGGAAGGAAAACAAATAGTCGACGAACCTCCGACTGAAGAGGAACTAGGTTTCTAGGACCCCAAATAGGTTTTGAAAGCCGTCTACAATACTGTCGACGATGACTCTGACGCCTCCGACAACGAGCGTCGGAAGACCTTGAACACCATCTATGGTGGTTCTTGGGACATCACCTCTCATCGCATCCTCAAGACAATGCAGCGAGACATGGCCATGGTAGCTCCTACTGCTAAGGAAAAACCACATCGAAAGTGGATGGATGCACCGATCATTTTTGATGCTTTGGACTGCCCCCGAAACATGAACAGGGCTGGTCAACTCCCGTTGATTGTGTCACCCACCATTAACAATATCCAAATCCACCATGTAATGGTGGACAGAGGTTCTGGGCTAAACCTCATAAGCATCGAAGCTTTCGTTAAGCTTCAGCTCCGGCCTTTGGACCTTCGCCCACTGCGACCTTTCTCCAGAGTAGGTCCGGGAAACATTACTCCTCTTGGTTCCATTACACTCCCAGTGACCTTCGGGACCCGGGAGAACTACAGAACCGAGAAATTGATCTTTGACGTAGAGCAGATCAATCTTCCTTTCAATGTCATTCGGGGCAGGCCAGCTTTATACAAGTTTATGGCTGCTGCCCATTATGGTTATTTGGTGTTGAAGATGACAACACCTACGGGCGTTCTCTAGATCCATGGAGATCGTACCGCAGGAGTCACTGCACCGGAAGAACTCTATGCGCTTACCACAGTGGAAGAGGAAGCATCCGGTAAGGAGCCAGCTGCGAATCCACCTAGTATTTGTCACAAAGGCTCTACCTCCGCACCTCGTGTGCAACCAAGCGGTGACGCCGACATTCCCGTCAAAGTCATCCAAATTGGTTCTGATGCTGCTCAGACTACCCGTATATCGGGGGGTCTCAATAAAAAATAGGAACTCGCGCTCATCGCTTTCCTCCAGGCTAATGTAGACGTGTTTGCCTGGCAACTGTCACAAATGCCTGGGATCCCTAGGTAAGTTATTGAGCACAATCTGAAGATTTATCCAGACACACGGCCTGTACACCAGAAGCCCCGGAAGCAATCAATCAAGCGGCAAAACTTCATCTGATGGGAAATTAAGAAGTTTCTCGAAGCTGGATTCATCCGGGAAGTCTTCCATCCAAAATGGTTGGCAAACCCAATTGTTGTACCAATGGCCGGTGGGAAGCTTCGGATATGTATCGACTACACCACCTTAAATAAGGCATGTCCAAAAGATCCATTTCCACTACCTAGAATAGATCAGATAGTGGACTCCACCTCCGGGTGTGAGCTACTGTGTTTCTTAGATGCATATTCTGGATATCATCAAATCCAAATGTCTTAGGAAGATGAAGAGCATACTGCCTTCATAATGGTAGATGGATCGTATTGTTACACTGCCATGCCATTTGGTCTTAAAATTGCTGCTTCAACATTTGTTCGAGCCATGTACAAAACATTTGGAGAGTTAATTAGATACCTAGTGGAGGTGTATGTTCATGAGATCCTCGAGAAGATCAAAAACAATGAGTCACTCCTTGACAACTTACAAGCTTTCTTCGACAAGTTGCGAACTACGCGCACCAAGCTGAACCCAGACAAGTGTGTCTTTGGGGTTAGCACTGGAAAGCTTCTGGGTTTCTTGGTGACCCATCGAGGAATCGAAGCAAATCTGGCTCAGATCAAGGCTATAGAAGAAATACGGCCCCCAGCCCACATTAAAGATGTCCAAAAGTTGACTAGATGTCTAGCTGTGCTCAGTCGGCTTATCTCAAGACTGGCAAAAGGGCACTACATTTCTTCAAACTCTTAAGGAAGTCCGGACCATTTCATTGGTCTGAATGCGTTCCAAGATCTAAAGCAGCTCCTCACCACACTATCAATCCTGGTAGCTCCGAACCCTGGTGAGCCATTACTGCTTTACATTTCGGCAACTACAGAGGTTGTTAGTATGGTCCTGGTCACGGAAAGACCGGAGCCACCCCCAGTTCAGGAGTCTAGACCCCTCCGGGAGGGTCTGGAGCTACCTGAAGGTGAGTGTGGGGACCAGCCCTCAGACACGAATCCTCAAGGCGAGATGCTAGAGGATCAACCTCCCTCAAAAGGAGTAACTTTTGCTGAACAAGAAGATCCATATGCCTCCGGGAGGGTGCGGGTCACTCCTGAAGAAGCTTTGGGTTCCTTCGGCAGGAACCAGGAAATTCCATAAGAAGGTTTGGACCCCTTCGGGAGGGTTCGGGTAGATGAGGAGGAAGCTCCGGGCTCCTCTGGGAGGGTCCGAACAGTCCAACACCCTGTGTACTTCATCAGTGAAGTACTCCACGATGCCAAGACAAGATACATTGAGGTGCATAAACTGCTTTACGCAGTTCTTATCGCCTCAAGAAAGCTTCGTTATTACATCCAAGCCCACAAAATATCAGTGGTAACTTCTTTTCCACTACGTGCAATTTTGCAAAACCCTAATTCTACTAGGAATATTGCAGAGTGGGCAGCGGAGCTGGCAGAATTCGATCGAGAATTCGTGTCAAGACAAGCAATTAAAATTCAAGCCTTGGCTGACTTTGTGGAGGAATGGACTCCCTCTCCATCAAACCCTGGGGGCCACAGTGAGCAGAAACCAGAGCTTAAAGTTCCAGTATTCACTAAGCCTCACTGGACCCTCTACTTTGATGGCTCCGTGCAGAAGCAGGGGGCCGGAGCTAGAATCCTTCTCCTAGCTCCGACCGGAGAGAAGGCCAAGTGCATGGTAAACATTGATTTCAAGGAAACCAACAATATGGCGGAGTATGAAGCCCTCATCTATGGACTCAAGGTGGCACTATCTTATGGTGTAAAAGAGCTGTTGGTGAAAGGAGATTAACAACTCATCATCAAACAAGTGAAAGGTGAATGCTCCTACACCAATTCTCAAATAGCTTCTTATCTCCTTGAAGTCCAGAGGCTTGAGAAGGACTTTGAAGTCCTGGATCTTCATCATGTTCAGCGCCTTCATAACTCCGAAGCTGATGAACTTTCGACGAAAGCCTCCACCGGAGCTCCGGCTCCTGACGAAATCTTCATTCGGAGGTTGTCAAAACCAACAGCTTAGCTTGCTGAACTGAGCGAAGGGGGCGAGACCAGCACCTCGATGCTGGCGGTCCCGGTGGCCCTGTTACCATGGCGTTCACCAAGGGTCATAGATGCTGTCGGAAGTTCCGAGCAACTCGGCACGCAAGACTCAGAATCTCAAGTTAGCTCCGATGCATGGATCTCGGAGATTCGGAGCTACATGAAAGACAATATCCTTCCTTGAGACAGTGTATCCACTGACCGCATTGTCAGATTGGCTAAAAGATACACGTTGGTAGAAGAGGATCTCTACCGACACAGTGCCAACGACATCCTAGTGCTGTGCATTGCAAGGGAAGAAGGCCACGATCTCCTCGCGGAAATCCATAGAGGCGAGTGCGGGAACCACGCATCTTCTCGCACGCTGGTCGGTAAAGCCTTCCAGCATGGCTTTTACTGGCCTACAGCACTTCAGGATGCAGTTGATATAGTGAAGAAATGTGAAGCATGTCAGTTCCATGCAAAACAAATTCATACACTAGCTCAATCACTACAAATCATACCTCCTACATGGCCATTCGCTGTGTGGGGTACGGATATCTCTGGACCTTTCCCAAAAGCCGTCAGAGGTTACAGGTTCCTATATGTCGCCATCGACAAGTTCACCATTTGGACAGAAGCAACTCAAGTTGTAACAATAAAGAAACAATCAGCAATCAAGTTCTTGAAGTCCATTATATGCAGATTTGGAGTTCCAAACAAAGTCATAACTAACAATGGAACTCAATTCACAAGTGCTGCATTCGAAGAATATTGTGAAGATCTCAGCATTCAACTTAGCTACGCTTAAGTAGCCCATCCAGTAAGCAATGGCCAAGCCGAGAGAGCAAATGCCAAATTCGTGAAAGGACTCAAGACACGCACATATGAGCGCTTGAAAAAGCACGGAGCTAACTAGATTAAAGAGCTTTCGTCCACATTATGGGCGAATAGGACAACACGTAATAGGTCAACTGGGGAGACTCCATTCTTCTTGGTGTACGGAGCTAAAGCGGTCCTTCCTCCGGAGATCACCTTGGGGTCCCTCTGGGTCCTAACCTTTGACGAAGCCACGCAGGACCAGCTCCGGTGTGAATACCTTGACCTCCTTGACGAAGGAAGGTGCCAATAAGCTGTCCGAAATGCACGTTATCACCAAGCGCTCCAGCGCTACCATCAAAGGCATGTGCGTGATCGACAGCTCGAAGAAGGCGACTTGGTGCTCCGGAAGATACTAAGCTGTGAAGCGATGAACAAACTTTCCCCCAGCAGGGAAGGTCCCTTCCGAATCATTAAAGTATCCCGACCAGGGTGCGTTCGCTTGGCAACTCATGATGGGACCCCACTTCCCAATCCTTGGAACGTCGAGCACCTCTATAAGTTTTATGCTTAGAATCACGGAGGTGAGTCTGTAATTACACACAATGCATGTTGTAGAGTCATTACACTGAGTCGAGCAAGTCCTCCGGGAGAACATCTGGACCCATCCGGGAGGGTCCAGGAAGTTCAAGTAACACTTGACACAGTCACAGCACTAAATGTGTAACTACTTTCTCTGGGCTAGCACAAGATGTATAGCACATTTAGCAGGGTCCAACACCCTAAGTGTGTCCTTGTCTCCCCAGTAATCCGGACCTATAATGAAAAGCATTGTTGTGTGAAAACAGACTCCACGTGCATTTACTTTTGTACAAGGCTCAATATGTCAAATTATTTTTACCCCGCTTGTCTATAATGAAGTTGTGCAAATATTTTTGAGTTTTGTTGCAAGTAATTCACATGCATTACAAGCCTTATCGATAGTATTTTTGGATCTTAACACCGCCACATAGTCTACTTGCCTGAATGCCAAGCCAACATAGGTCCGGAGTGTGCTATCGACTTAGCCTGGTCTTCCACCCTAAGTACGCCACTCTACCTACAACCCGACAGGCCTCAGTAGGGTGAGTACTGAAAAGGCATGTGGATCTAGGAAGATTCTATCAAAACGCTTGTTATCATGTTGAGTTTCATTGGATCTAATGTTCACAAAAGAATAATAAGTCACATACAATTTATAGACAAGAGGACGAATTTTACTTTCTCTCTTGCGATGGTGGACGACACCGGAGCTACTAAGCTCCGACATCTCCCAAGATTGGTCCGCCGTCAATATCTGATATGTTGACTCTGGAGCTACCAAGCTCCGACCATTCCAAGGGACCTGTCTTCGACGCTTCAAAATTGAAGACTTCATCATATGTTCATAACCTTTTGAACATGTACACACCTCAACTGTACACATGTACCAGGGGGCCAACAAGAAACGACATAGTATACTAAAGACAAAGTGAAATTTAAGGCTAAAAGAAGGATTTCATTAATCAGAAGAACTGGATTACAAAATTGAGATTACAAGGGACAAAGGGAGAAAAGTCCTAGATACTAGAGGATCTAGGTCCTGTGGAAAAACGTAGCAACCTTCTCAGCAGCTTCTGGAACACTAGCCCTGGCGACATGTTCCTCCTCCGCGATGATTCCTTCAAAAACCGGATCAAGGGAGAACTAGGGGTCTCGGCTCCGGTAACATGCCAAGTCATACTCAGTGATGTTCTTGCCCAAGGATTTGCCCTCCGTCTCCAGGTTATCGGCAATGACGTCACCCATCGCGTCGAGTTTGCTGCCAGCAGAGCTAAGTGCCACCAGCGTCTGGCCCAACTCCTGCGCTGGGTTCTCTAGGCGTACTAGACTCGACCCAAGGGGCATGAGGGCCCTGTTCGCACGCCCCGGGAAGTCCCATACCATCAAGGACTCAGTCGCCTTCGAGCTCTGCAGCTCCTCCAGTGACCTCGGGGCGGCCGCAAGCTCTGAACCTTCACGAGCAAGTCGCTCAGCCAACTTAGCATGCTGCTGCATGATCTCAGCAACCTGCTTCTCCTGGTCGGCCAGCTCCGTCTCCCGGAGGTGTATGTGGTTCCACCTCTAAGCTAGGTCCTTCTCCCGTCACTTGACTCTCTCCTCCCTAGCGGCAATGTCAGACTCTCTTTTTGAGAGCTCTTGCCCCACCTTCTAGTTCTTTTTCCTCTCTTCCTCCTTCCATAGATCCAGTTTTTTGCTGCGATCCGCCAAATTTTTCTCACCCAGAGTTAACTTCTGGGTGACCTCCGCCTCTCTTTTCACCACATCCTCCTGCTGCCCCAGGAGTTTTTCCTCCCTCCCCTGCAGGCCCGCTCGACGCCTCAGCAGAATTTCATTCAACTCTGCGAGCTTTTCGTAACGCTCGTCAGCAGCGTCACATCTCTCCTTGGATTTTTCCAGGATTTCCCTGGAGTTAGCATCGAGCGCCCGGATGGCGGCTTCCTTCTCCTCCATCAACTTATCCCAGTATTCTATCTGGGCCTTCTCCCCCTTGATCCATTCCTTCTGGTCAGCTAGCCTCGTCTGAGCAAGCTTGGTCTCAAAATGGAGTCTACTGCGCCAACGCCTCAAGGTGTTGCGCTCCTCCTCGAAACCTTTGCTCTCATGTTCGAAGGCAAGATAGACCTGCCGGAGACTTGAGCAGGCGTTGTCTATGGACAACACTAGAAGGATAGGTTATGGGTCCGCCGGGATCATTTCCGCATGCTCAAACGGGTTCTCCGTCATAAAAATTGGTTCCCAATCTACAATATTGGTCCCCTGTACTCCTGTAGCGCTGGGACCACTCTCCTGGAGCCCTTCAGTGGCATTAGAAGAACCCACGGGGGGGGGGGGGGGGGGGGGGGCGGGGCGGGGAGCTTCTTCCTCTGGAGCAGGTCAAGGCGCCGCTTCCGGGTCTTTAGTCGATGGCTCCGACGTTGAAGGACCTGTCGCCAGCTACTCTGGCTTCGGCCGAGGTACCTCCGGCACCACCACTTCTGGAGCAGAAGCTGGAGCTTCAACTGGGGCTTCAATCGCCGCTGGCTCACCTCTGGTGCGGCGACAACCTCCGACACAGTCGTCGGACCTTCAACCACCTCCGGCTTAGTTGCCAGACCTCCAACCTCTGGCTCAGCAGCCAGACCCTCTACCACTTCCGGCTCTGCCGATGGATCTTCAACCGTTTCCGGCACAAGGGCCGGAGCCTGGGTGATCTCCGGCTCAATGGCCGGGGCTTCAGCTACCTCTGGCTCAGCAGCCAGGGATTCGACTACTTCTGGCATCGCCGGTGCTGGAGCATCAGCCTCTACCGCCAAGGGCACATCTTCAACTTCCCTCCTGTGGTCTGGCGGTACCACAGGAACATCGGGTGAAGACCCCGAGTCCAAGATCACGACAGCTGGCGTCGGAGCTGACACGGCTTCCGCCTTCGCATGACGAGGAGGCTCAGCGGTCGAAGCCGGAGCATTGACAAGTGCAGCCCCAGCCGTTGCAATAGGCGTTGAGGCTCTAGATCCTTTCTTCGACACCCTAGAAGCAAAGGGAAAAGAAGATTAAGAACACATCCAAAACAAGACTAACATTTTAGGGTGAGCAATCAATGCTTACCTCAGGATGCTACCACCCCAGTCACCTCGAAACCTCTTCTTTTGAGGCCCGGAGCTAGAGTCCACCAAATCTGGAGAGACAACTGCTTTGGACCTCGGTTGAGGAACACTCGTAGCCGCCAGAGTTCTTTCAGCCGGAGCTTCCCTTCGTCGAGAAGAACTCCCGTACTTGGAGCTTCTAGCCATCACTGAAGCTGGGGTCGACTGCCCGGAGCTTACGCCTCTTGAAGACATTTGCACCGGAGTAGGGGTAGCCACAGAAGACCTCCTCCTCCGGGGAGAAGCAGCCATCGTTGAAGGAGCAAGCCTGACAGACCTCCCGTCAGCATGCTTCAACTTCCTCTTCCGGCTAGAAGGCTCAACTGGCTCTTTGCCCTTGCCTTTGCCGATGTCTTCAGTCCTACGGATCGAGGTGGTGCTCCCCGCTAAACTGCGCCTCCATGTCAAGAGGGAGGAAAGCCACCGGCGGAGTTAAATCATCGACTTCGACGTCAATTCCATGCTGGAACTTCTTGAGATGAGGCCCAAAGTTGCGCCATCCAATTTGGACCTCAAACCGATTTCAATTCCAGTCATCATCCATCATGATGTTAAGGGCCCATGCGAGCTTCTCCCTCTTCTTCAGCGGAGCCCACCTGTTGACCAGGAAGTTGCAGAAGACCATCTGGGGGGTCACTCCACCTTCCAAGCATTCGCAGATCCTGGTCAAGGCAGGGTTGAAGGCCTCTAACAGCATCGGAACCACACTCCATGTGTTAGTGTCATCATTGGGGAGATCTTTGGGCAGCTCCAATTTCTCGTGCTCCTCTGCCGTGATGATGATCATTCCTTCTTCCAGTCGTCCCACTTGCTGGAAGGAAATGACCTCAAGTATTTTAGGTGCAATTCTTGCAATTCACAAAACAGTAGAAGACAAGAAACCCGGACCCCTTGCCGGTGGTGTGGATGGTGAAGAAGGTGCAAAAAATTTGACGCAGGGAGGAATACCCACCCACATCTCGTAGAAGTGGACAAATGTCGACACAAGAAGAATATGGGGCCCAAGGTGGTACAGCTGCAGATCATAGAAGTCCAACAACATCAAAATGATAGTCGAGAAAGGTGGGATTAGCCCCACCATGGCATACGTAGAGAGGTACACCATGTCGCCGCTGCGCTCCTTCTTGAACGGGAGTTTGCCGACGCGGACCAGATGGTTGAAGGAGTCGGTGGACCACCCCATGTAGGTTCGGACTTTCTTCAGATCATCATCGCCCTAGAGGCGGCTCTTGGGGAGACCCAACTCCATCGCGGCAAAGTAGAGCAAAGGATGGAAAGTTAGGGAGAGATTGGGAGGCTCTGAGCGCAAAGATGATCGAAGGCGTAAAGAGTCCTCAAAACGTGCGCACTTTCCTTCTTATGTAAGCCTCTACGATGCTTGGATGGAAACCGCAATGAGATCAAAAGTACTTTTCAAAAAATCTACCCCGTCTATGACGAATGGGCCTGGGGCCACCCCGACCAAGAGGTCGAGGTCCTTACCCAAGACAAACCGTTGCCATGATAAGCGGCGGGAAACCCAAAGTCGGCGCTCTGACAGGGCGCACAGAACCGATGCGGTTCCCAGCGGACCTTCAATTGTGTGATATCCACACTCAAAGATCTCCTCTGCCGTATTCATAACAAGCCAAGCGTCGAAGGTCCACTCCCGGACCGTCACTCTATCGGGGCATCAGAAGACTTTTGAAAATCGAACCACGGGAATCGAGAATGGCCCCACCTCCGGTAGAACAACTTAACCCAAGGGGTTTCTCCCAGAGGTTGGCCCGGGGGCCACTGTCGGTAACCTACATACCGGGTACCCCACGATACCGCAAGAAGTGCACGAAAGTTCCACCCGTTAGAATCGAAGGCCCTTGTAGGTCCCACATGGCACGTTGCACCGGACCTGCTCCCCTCACATGGCTGGTTCCTGGATTAACACGTGTAAAGTAAGACCGGAACAAGACTCCCAACCAAGAGAAGCTCCGGCGACTACACGTGTACACAGCCCAGGACCTAGCCCCCATCACAGAGGAGCTCCGGTACTGACACGTGTACAGCAACCCCGGACTTACCCTCCCACAAGGGAAAGCTCCGGATCTGCCATGTGTGGAGCCCGCGGACCTTCGTCATCAACAGAAATACAAGCCACTCATGACCATTACAGACATTCAAAGATGGTTAAAGCGGCAGTTACATGGTCTGATAATGTGTCATTAATGCCATATTAATGACACACGATCAGTGCACTGTTAATAGAGGTAACGCTGCCATGAAGGCACGTTACCACACTATTAATTGTACTTAATACTCTTTAGAAAGTGTATTAGGTCATTAAGCACGCCAGGGCCACATGTCGGGTCAGATCAGCTTTGTAACGGTCAGTCCTTAGAACTATAAAAGGGCTGCACCGCACAAACTCTGGGACATTCTCATCCAGGCGATTGCAATCTGACCCTAGCGACCGCATTTGCTTAATACGATTACACAAACTCCGTGGAGTAGGGTGTTACGCTCAGGCGGACCGAACCACGTAAATCTCTGAGGTCACCATCTTGATTTTTATCTAGTGTCCCCCAACTACAAAAGAACCTCCACGGGCTGCTTCTCAGCGCGTCCGGGGGAAGTGTCGTATCCAACACTTCGACATCCGCCGTGATGTGTTTTGTGTGCTGCTAGTGTGATTCCATTCTAGGGCTGAACAGAATGACTTTTGCATAGCTTAGGCTTGAGTGTCGAAAGCTATGAACTTATCTTCCGCTGTAGTGTATTTAAATGTATATTATTTGTAAAAGACAAAGCTTGTATAATACTATGTTGTTTTATTTAATATGATGTACCTTTGTCTGTGTGCTGTTGGGTGTTGCATCGCACAACACCACCCAATTGTGATTCCTGGAATGTTGGGACTCCAGTCCCCACATGTCAGACCTAGCCATAGCAAGTCGGACCTAAACAAAGAAGTCGGACCTAGCCAAAGTAAGTCAGACCTTACGTTAGACCTTGCCGGAACTACCCAAAACAAGTCGGACCTATTGTCGGACCTTGTCGGAGCTCCCTAAAACAAGCCATACCTTGCAGAAGATCGGACCGAGAGTCGGACCATGTTAAAATGGTGTTTTCGCAGTATTCAAAACTTCTATCGTCAAAGCCAATGTATTTAGCACAAAAAGATCTCACAATGTCCCCCTTGATGAATGCATTGGCAACACCACTTAAAATTTGAGCATTGGCTTATTCACATGAGAAAGAAATTTCAAAACAAATATTTCTCCCACTATACTTATCCCCCCTTCGTAAATAAGAAATAAAATGAGAAGAAAATGACGTGCCGAAACACTTGTGAATTTATGCAATGTGTGAATCAGTTTCTCCCCCTTTGACAATGTATTCAACAAGGTACAGAAGGGAAATTTTAATTTGTTATGAGCATAATATTACATATAAACATAAACAAAAGCTCATCAAAAGTCATACTATCAAGTAACATACAATCTCAGATCAATGAGATACATAAAGTAGTGTAAGCCATGCTAGAGATCAAGTGTAATTTTCGATTTAATCAAGTAATGATCTCACAAACTTAACTATTTCAAGACCTGAAAGCATGACACTTGTTGCTGCAATTTTATTTTCTTTTAAGCACAAATTTTGATCATATGACATTTGCAAAAGATTGTATGCCGCATCAGCCTTATTATAACCAACAAAGCTAAGCCTTTGTCATTTGACAATCAGGAGCTTAAGGACATGGTTTTAGTCATACACAACTTCTTCCAATTTCATATCTAAGTGCAATGATAAGCCATCCCAAAAGAAGAAGTGTGACACATGCATATTCTCTTGATCTTTTCTCATTTTTTATTTGATATTAAAAGCTCAACATGTGAATAGTTGATTGCTTGATAAATTATTCATCATTAAAATCACTTGTGAGCATACAACAAGTTCAAAACAGCAAGAAAGTTCGATCATGAGCAGATTTAGTGTAAGTAATTATTCCAATTACTAGTCACGGCAAAACTACAAAATGTATAACATGAGTAACGTAGTAAGAACTCCCAACATGGAAAAGGAATCACATAGTCATATATGTATGAAATACTATGCCCATATTATTTTAAATTCAGATTCACACATAGACTTCCAAAGATTCAAAACTCACCCTCAATTTAATCCATGAGAATGCATAACCCCTATTTCAATACGAATGAAACAAAAACGAGTGGAATCCAAATGTTTTGTAAAAATGTCAGACAATTGTTGTTCAGTATCTACATGGTGAAGCACAATGTTTCCTTTTTCAACATTATCACCGAGAAAGTGATACCTAAAGTCAATGTGCTTTGTTCTCGAATGTTGCACGAGGTTTTTAGCAATGCAAATGGCACTAGTGTTATCACAAAACAGTGGAACACTATCTAGATCAACCCCATAGTCCTTAAGTGTTCGAACAATCTAAATAATTTGTGAACAAGCACTAGCAGCAAATACATATTCAGATTTGGCAGTGGATTGTGCAACCGAACTTTGTTTTCTAGATTGCCAAACAACAAGTGAATGACCAAGAAAATGACAAGCACCCGAAGTACTTTTTTTATCAATCCTACAACCCCCGAAATCAGCATCCGAATAGGCTTTCAAAGTAATGGTTGAGGAATAACGAAGAGAAATTCCCAATTCTTGAGTTCCATGTAAGTACCTGAGAATTGTTTTGACGGCTTGATGATGTGAAGCACGTGGGGAAGCTTGAAACCGTGCACAAATACATACGCTGAGTTATATGTCCGGTCTTGATGCCGTGAGGTACAAAAGTGATCTGATCATGCTTCTATATTCTTTTTGATCCACGAGTTCACCATCTTCATCAAGTTCAAGTGTCGTTGTTGTACCCATTGGTGTCCAAAGAGGCTTGCTTTTTTCCATGTTGATGTGCTTAATAATGTCTCTTGTATACTTCGTTTGATGCACAAAGGTACCTTCCTTGATTTCCTTGATTTGAAGCCCCAAAAAGTATGTGAGTTCTCCCATCATACTCATCTCAAATTCTGAACTCATCGTAGCTGAAAACTTGGACACAGGATCATGAGAAGCACGACCAGAGATAATATCATCCACATACACTTGAACGAATAATGAGTCATTGCCATGCTTAAGCACAAAAAGTGTTTTATAACCCTTTCCCATGGTAAACCCCTTTTGAAGTAAGAATTTTTTTAACCTATCATACCACTCTCTAGGGGCTTGTTTGAGACCGTACAAGGCTTTGGACAGTTTGTAAACATGATTAGGAAAATTTGGATTTTCAAAACCCGTTGGTTGCTTGACATAAACCTCCTCATCTATGTAGCCATTAAGAAAAGCACATTTAACGTCCACTTTAAATAACTTGAAACCTTTAGATGCAGCAAAAGCTAATAAAATTCTTATGGCTTCTAATCTAGCAACGGGAGCAAAAGTTTATCAAAATCTAGTCCTTCAATTTGTGTGAAACCTTGAGCAACCAATCTAGCCTTATTCCTAACCACAACCCCATCCCCACTTTGTTTATTTTTGAACACCCACTTAGTTCCACTTAAAGTGTGACCTTGAGGTGGAGGTACAAGTTTCCAAAAAATATTTCTTTCAAATTTTTTTGACTCTTCTTGCATGGCAATAACCCAAGATTCATTACTGAGTGCATGTCATATATCTTTGGGTTTAAAAGAAGCAACAAAAGCAGAATGAGCGTGAGAGTTTGGATTGCAAAACCTAGACCGTGTGACTTGTTCGTGCAAGCTCCCAATGATTTGTTGTGGAGGATGACTTTTGAGGATTCGGAGGGGAGTAGACACTTCACAAGCTCCTTGTTCTTCATGTCTATCACATATCGAAGAACTTGTGTCTTGAAGACGATTTGTACCAGCTGCAGTAGTTGTTGGTGTTGATTGTGGTGCAAAATAAGCTGCGTGATCAACATCATTTTCTTCTGAATTTCCGGGCAGCAGCACAACTTTTTCATCTTCTTTGATGAAAATGCTCTGCCCCTATGGATATGGATCTGGACCTGCAATATTAGAGCAAGTACATGGGCTAGCTTCGTCAAAATAAACCTCACAAGTCACCAAAATGTTGTTAGTGTCAAGTAGAAGCACACGATAGCCTCTAGTATGAGATGGATAACCAAGAAACATGACATCAACGGATGTAGCTTCAAATTTATCAAGATTACCATGTCTCCTAACAAAGCATTTACAACAAAAGACCCGAAAGTGTGTGACACTAGGCCTATGTCCAAACCGAAGATCATATGGTGTTTTTCCCAGCTTAACACCCAAGAAAACATTATTTGAGATATATCAAGTGGTTGCAATTGCATTAGCCCAAAATTTCCTAGGAGTTGATATTCATCAAGCATAGTACTAGACATCTCAACTAAGGTTCTGTTCTTTCTTTCTACGACACCATTTTGTTGAGGTACATAGTGTGAAGAAAATCGATGATCTATTACATTTTTAGCACAAAAGCAAACAATTGATTTTTAAATTCGGTTCCGTTATCACTATTAATTGCTTTTAAAGATCCTAGGTAATCAATTGATAATCTAAGAAATAAAGTTCAAAAGTGACTAAAAGTTTCATTCTTAGATGCCATAAAGTAAACCCAAGAGTATCTAGAATAGTCATCAACAATTACAAGAACATACCATTTAGCTTTGAAGGATTGAACACATGAAGGTCCTACGGTGTCAAGGTGCAAAAGTTGACCCGATTTAGTTGTCATGGTCATTGTGAGAGGAGCATGTGAACCTGCAACCATCTTAGCATGTCTACAAGAAGAGCACCCAATTTCTTTGTCCCCTTTAAGCTTTGGCAGCCCACGTATGCGATCAATAACACTAACACACATTAGATGATCAAAGCCTACGTGACCAAGTCCACAATGCAAAAAATATAGGTCCTTTAAATCATTAGCAACTAGACACCTATGCTTAGAGGATGGCATATCAAAATCAGCTTTAAAAACTCTTCCAAACCGAGACTTGTTAAATATAAGCTCACTGTTTGAATCTACAACCTTGCAACAAATTTTGGTGAAGATAATTTCCAGATTTTCATCTAGTAATTGTGAAACACAAAGCAAGTTGTATTTTAAATTTTTAACAAGTGTCACATCCTTCAAAGTGTACTGATCATTTACTTTAACCGAACCCTTAGCAATTATATGAGTTGAAGAATTATTGGCAAAATAACATTCTCTACATGTGACATAAAAGAGAGCGAGGAGAACCAATCTTTGTTACCAGTGATGTGGTTTGAGCAGCCTGAATCCACAATTCAAATGTTCTCCTTCCTCAAACGTGTAACCTACATAGAAGCACAATACGTCGATGACTCAATACTGGGGTTAGTCAAAATGCATTTAGGAATCCAGTACTAAGTCACACGACGTGCAGCAGGAAAGACATGCAAAAGTTGAGACAAAACAGCAGGTTTATGAGCCAAAGTTTGAGGATTTTTGTACCCAACTACTGACTTACGAGGTGTTACATGTGTAGTACGAAAAACAGTAGGTTTGGGAGCAAACTTTGCATCTTTGTGACTCAAAACAGCAGGTTGCATGTTCTTGATATTTGGTTTAGCATGTGCAGCAAATGTTGCATGAGAGTTGTGAGATCTAGCTTGCATTCTTTCCTTTTTCTGTTGCTTAGCTAGTCTATATCAAAAATCTATGACATGACCATCTCTACCACAACAGGTACAATGAAATTTAACTTCGTGTTCATGTCTTGATGAATAAGCAACATTTTTATTAGAAGCTGAATGATACAACAATCCTGCAGATTTGAAAACCACTTCTTTTTGTTTAGGAACTGTTTGAATCAAACCACTTCCTAATGAAATTACAATTTTAGGTGGACGTGCCTTAGCATGAGGATGAGAATATAAACCTAAACCAGTTTTATCATTGGAAGACTTGGAAGAATTCAGCAGCAAGTTTACATTCTTATTCCCATTACAAAACTGCTCTAGTGTCCTATTCATGTCATCAAATTTCCTTGACAACTCTAGGCAGTTTTCACATGAAGTTTTTACTTTTAGATTGCAATTGGAACGATTTTTAACTTTATGAGTACGTAAATCATTGTTCAATATAAAAATTTCATTCATAGCATCTTGTAGTTTCTTATCAAGATCATCACGAGTAGAACAATGCAAATCAATTGTAGAACAGCAAGCATCTTTCACGTTTTTATCATTAAGTGCAGCAAGCTCTCCGTTCTTTTCAATATCTAACTCAAGTTTATCAGGTACGGAGGTGTGTGCACTTTTAGAGAGGACAATTGTTCATATATTAGATCACATGAGGAACAACAAACATCATGGGAATCAAAAATTTTAGACGATCAATTTCAGATTCTAGTGACTCAGTTTTAATAGCATTGCCCCTAAGATTTTTGTCCTTTTTCTTAACTATAATAGCGGCACGATAAATATCATCACACATTTCTTTGCAAGTAGGACATACCTCTTAATTGTCGCTGATGTGTTCTGCCTCCTCCATACTTGATCTTGATTTGCCAGCCATGAAGCACAAGTTTGCCAAATCATCTTCATCTTCGTCACTTCCGATGTCCACATCGCTCGAGCCATGTTCTTCAAATGCGGAGATAAAAATATTCACCAATTGGTGTCCTGTAAAACCCTTCTTTTTCTTGTTGTTGTTTGCAGAAGAGTGCTTCGTCCTTGTTTGCTTTTATCATGGGAAGTAGTACCTGAATGTTTAGGGCAATCTGTGTGAAAATGTCCTGTCTTAGCACACTCGAAGCAACGTTGAGGTCTGGCACTTCTTCTCCTTCTGGTTATGACATTTTGCAATGCTTTTGAGAACAGAGTGGAGATGAGTGCTAGTTCTTCCTCTGGAAACTCTTCAATCTGTTCAAGGGTTAGAGAGGACATCAAAGCAAGTGTTCCACAAGATGAAGATTGGCTGGAGCTAGGCATGTCATGTTGAGAAACAAATGCAAGAGACTTGCTAGGGCTCTTACGTGAGATTATGTCAATTTCATGAGTTTTCAATTTAGAATATTGAACATCTAATGTAAGAGTACTCATGACAGTAGATTCACTAATAGTTGTGACTTTAACCTCCCAAATTGACGTGTCTAATGCACTTAGTAATTCCCTTGCATTCTCAGCATCTGAAAAATTAACATTGACGCTACAAAAGTTGCTGAGAATTTTATTAAAGCGAGCAAAGAGGTCATTGATGGACTCACCTGGTTGCATCTGAAAGCGCATGTACTCCTTTTTGAACATGTCTTGCCTTACCTCCTTGATCGTGTTGGATCCTTCATGAAATCACATAGAGCTTTCCAAACATCGTACAAAGATCGGTGGTGAGCAACACGGTCGATGTGGCTTTGAGTTAGTCCTTGTATGATGAAGTTCTAAGCCTTATTGTTGTTGTCGACATCTCTTAGATTTGTAGCTGTAACTTGATCATTTGGCGGCACTTTGTAAGGTTTGTACACCTTTTCCCATATTGCAAAGACTTGCACCTGGATGAGAGCCTCCATGTGTGCCTTCCAAACCTGGAAATCAATACCACTAAACACACAAGGTTTGGCGGAGTATTTCTCCGTGATGATTACTCAAAACACGTGAAAATCTCAAAGATTGATGCACCATGGCTCTGATACCAATTGTAGGATCGAAGAGCACGTGAAAAGCTTCCAGAGGGGGTAAATGGTAGATTACAATTTTTTAGCGGAAGCAACAAAAATCCCTCGGCAAAAAATTGATCTGTTAAAAAAATTGTGTGTGTGACTAATATAAATGTGATCAATTGTCACAAAACCAGTATAGATTGTGTAGAATCAAGTCACGAAGACGTCACAACAAGAATCACAAATATCCTTCAAGAAAAACTCAAGTTACGATTGAAAGATAGAACAAAGGTCAATCTGCTCTACGCGAATAAAAACATATATGTAACACTACAAAGAAACTCGTGTAGATTAGAAACCACAAATCTAATGACTGTGATATTTTGAAGATGATAGATAATCAAGTTTTGAAGACAACCCAAATAATCACGTCAATTGGATCTGTAAAACTCAAGTTATGATAAAAACCAATGAAGCAAGGTAGTGCTCTGCATAAACTTGACGAGAAAAACATGTCTGAAATAAGTCGGACAAACAAGGCACAAAAGTTCCTTTAAACTATGATCTTTATTAAATAGAACACAAGAGGACAACCCAAAGTCCGTGCACCACGAGATGTGGCCTCCCTTTCTTATATAACCTGCTATGAGGCCAACCCAAACCAAACTAGGACTCATATCCTACTCAGTTTCCACCCGAAACTTTCCATAACTGCTCAAGACTCTTCTCTACGTAGATAGAAGCAATCTTAAGACTTCCAAACACCTTAGGAACGTATCCCACATTCCTATAAACTACTCAACTTCGTGAACCACACGAAATCCTATCATGACCCACTCAAATCTTTCTATATTCGAGTCAAACCCGACTCAACCGCAGCCTGAGTCCATAACCTATTCAGTTGGACCTTTCCGACCAATTCCTTACGTCCACTTCTCTTCGTCACGCCTTCGAACCATGTTGCCACGTCCATGCACTCTTTGCACACATGCAAACATCTTCCAACAACATCCACGATACCTACATATGCATTGTTCTTGATTCAAACATGTTGCACAACCTCCTGATCAACTGAACCACAATTTCTCCCGAACTTGTTTGTTGAACCTCATCTTCTCCCTAAGACTAGTTCAATGGATCCCATCACCAGCCATGTTTTGAAATCAAGCAACACCTGCACATGAATAAACAACCGATAATTCCGAGCACAAGTCCTCGACTTGACTCACGTTAGTTCCGAAATCACAACACCTTACGTGAGCACATCACATAAGAATGTTGCAAACCATAGCAAAATGATATCATCCATAACCACCAAAACACACCAAAAACATAGTAAAATAATACTAAGCAAACTTTCCATAGATCTAAAGCAAGTTCGAAACATTACAAGGTAAAGGCAGAACAATTGCAATCTACACCATACCTTGCCAAAACTAACCGGACCTAGAACCGGAGCTAACAAAGCTAATCGAACCTTGAACCAGAGCTCACCAAAGCTAGCATGATATAGCGCCAAAGCTAACCAAAGCTAGTCGGATCTGGCACTGGAGCTTACCAAAGCTTGTCGAACCTAGCGCTAGAGCTAGCAAAAACATGTCGGACTTAGCAATAGAATGTTGGACCTAAACAAAGAAGTCGAACCTAGCAAAAGTAAGTCAGACCTTACATCAGACCTTGCTAAAGCTACCGAAACAAGTCAGACCTATTGTCGGACCATGCCGGAGCTACCTAAAACAAGACGAACCATGCAGGAGCTCGGACCTAGAGTCGAACCATGTTAAAATGGTGTTTTGGCAGAATTCAAAAGTTCTATCGTCAAATCCAATGTATTCAGCACACATAGGTCTTACAAAATTGGTGGAGAATTGACGATGATGTCGATGAGTTGACGAAGATCGATCTTGCTTTATCCTCCTATCTTCCCTTTCCTTCCCCTGGTTGCGAGTTCCTTTCTCCTTGATGGCAGCTCTCACGAACTTGGGTTAGGGGTTCCCTTCAATTGTGGCAAAGAGATGAAAGGGTGGTTGTTGGGATGTTTATATATGGTGGAGATGGTAGGGTTTGGGTGGAATTTGAGTTTAAGTCTGTGGAGGCTTAGGTAGGGTCCCACATAGGTTCCACATGGGTTAGGAACGACGTTCTTGGGCCCAATTAAGGTAATTACCCAAAGGCCTGTCGGGGAGGAAAAGTAGAATCAGAGTCGGGCACACCAGACTAGTCCGCTCAAGGGTTGGATAAGTCCGATATGGGACAAAAAGTTGAACGGACAAGTCCGGTGCCTATAAGGACAAGTCCGAACGGTTCCAGAAAGCAAAACGGACAAGTCCGGTATGGCGCTGTACAAGTTCGGAGGTTTGTCCAAATTTCAAAAACTGGACCAAAATAAGGAATTATGAGAGAACTCAAAAAGTTTCCAGTAACGAAGATCGGACTAGTCCGTACTTGGGAACCGACAAGTCCAGAAAACATCAGAAACATTTTCGTTATAATCCTTGGAAAAAAAGCGGATAAGTACTGAAAACAACAAAATGCAAAACGGACTAGTCCGGGATCGAAACCGGATCAGTCCACACTGACACAGACTAGTTTTAATTCATTTAAACTTGTCCATTTTTGTGTTGCTTAATGTTAAACATGTATAAGAATGTATGCAATGCATGATAGATGAAAATGAGGGTGCTACAGGACCGCAGACTAGTCCGATGTTCTCTCTGTTATTTTCCAGACTTATCCGCTATTTGCCCCAGATTAGTCTGAAAATGATTCTCTTGTTGTCCGGACTTGTCAGTTCTCTTGTATGGACTAGTTTGATCTCTGTTACTGGAACCCTTCGAAGTTGTCTGGTAATTTCCCATTTTAGTATCGTTTTTTAACTTGGACAAGAGCCCGGACTTGTCCGGCCCCATATCAGACTTGCCCGTTTTGCTTTCTGGTCCTGATCGGATTAGTTCGGACTACCACCACACCTGTCCGTTCAACGTTCTGTTCCATATAAGACTTGTCCGGACTCCCTTCCGACTAGTCCAGTGTGCTCGACTGAGATTCTCTTTTTTCCTCCACGACGAGTTATTGGGTAATTACCTTAATATGGCCCAAGAACATCGTGCCCAACCACTGTGGAGCCCATGTGGGACCCCTCTAGGCCTTCGCCGCCTTATACTCAAATTCTATCCCAAACCCTACCACCTCCACCCTATATAAACACTTCAACACCCAGCCTTTCATCTCTTTGCCACACTAGAAGAAACCCTTAATCGTAGTTCGTGAGAGCTGCCATCAAGGAGCATCCGCTGCAGGGAGAACAAGGAGTAGGGAGGAAGGAGGAGGATCGACCAAGATTGTCATAGCTGTTGTGATCTTCATCATCAACTCTTCATCTTCAATGCTTCCTCCACCAAGTCATCATATTCTTTGGATCTAGACATCAAGTTCTCGAGTTCCATCGAATCCTCAACCCTGACCCTAGGATTCACGTTAAATATCTTAGATTCATCCGTTTCGTAAATTATGGTTTTATATCAACTCAAACTTCTCTAGTTGGAAATTTTCCAAAACCCTAGCTACAACAGACTTGTCTGGTCCTGTGCATACTAGTATTATTTCCTCTCTATTCCATAGTGGTCATGTCCGGCCCTGGTGCAGACTAGTCCGGTCCTCCAGCTCCGAAAATTCCTGAAACTTCTTTAATATTCTTCAAAATGACTTAGAACTTGCTCTAACATGTAAAACTTAATTGTAACTAGTTAGTAAGCAATAATAGCAACCTAATAACATCTGTTACCCCTTAATTGCATCTTTCATGCATGTCATTGCATATTGAGTAATATATGAGCATTTACTGATTTTAATGCTTGTTTCCTATGTTTATTACGTAGAATAGAAGGCTTTGCTCTAGAGGATGTTGTCGAGGACCTCTAGCACCAGAACTTTGAAGCTTTTGATCTTAACCAGACTAAAGAGAAATGCAAGTGTCCTTGATCATTTTGATCATGTTTTTAAGTGTTTTGTTTTCAAATCTGCATGTGTCGGTACCCTGCATAACAGGTACCCCATGATACCGCAAGAAGTGCAAGGGAGTTCCACCTGTCAAAGTTGAAGACCTCCATAGGCCCCACATGTCACCCGACACTGGACCCTCCTCCTTCATATGGGTAGCTCCGGCACTACCACGTGTAATATAGGACCAGACCTAAACTCCTTTCATAGAGGAGCTCCGCGCTTGACACGTGTATAGTGACCCCGGACCGAACTCCCTTTAGAGTGAAGCTCCAGTACAACCATGTGTGTAGCGGCTCCGGATCTTCCTCTCCGGGAGGGGAAGCTCCGGATCTGCCACGTGTCAAACCTCTGGACCTATGAAACTAGCGGGAACACTGACAGATTCAACGACATGAACATTCAAGGGACAATGATTGCTACAGTTACAAGGCCTGATTATGTGTCATTAATGCATTATTAATGGCGCACAATCAGCAGACCCTTAATACTGGTAACGCCACCATTAAGGCGCGTTATCACACTATTAGGGTGCTTAAACACACTAAATTGTGCATTAGGCAATAATAACCGCCAGGACCACATGTCAGGCCCGACAACTCATGTAACAGCGATCTCTTGGTCTATAAAAGGGATGTGCTTCACGAATCAAGACAAGCACGCTCATACGCTTGCAAGCACCAGCAAATCTCTAATACAACAACACACACCCCGTGGAGTAGGGTATTATGCTCAGGCAGGCCGAACCACGTAAATCGTTTGTGTCATCATCTTGTCTAAGATCTCCGGGCGCCCAAACCGATACAAGAACCTCCACGGGCTACAACTTAGTAGTATTGGGGGAGGTGTCACTCGTACGTTTCGACATTTGGCACACCGTGTAGGGGTGCCTGAGATCACAAGATGGTGAACTCCGCCGTAGGATCATCCAACGGCAACAATGGTGTCCAACCTATTGGAGGGAATCAACATTCCAACATGCAACACCAGCGGGTGTTGTTGTCTCGGCGGGCGTCGCACCACCACCACCACCCTCTGTTTCGGCAAATAATGCTGGACAACAGGATGGAGTAATCGCGTCGATCACGACATCAACAGACAATAATCCTGAGCATGCGCATGTTGTTGCGCGTACTCTATTGCCACGTCCACCACCTCCTGGAGCACCCCAGGGTGCTATGGAGCATTGGAGGGTTGATGAACATCTGGTTGCGGCTGCAGCCGATGGCATCAGCAATCAAGGTCCTGCTGCTTCAGGGCAGGCACCTTCACAACGTCGGATCTTGTCAGGAAGACTTGGTAAGCAAGCTTCACAGCACAAGAGACGTGTTGTGTCCCAACAAGTGACGTTGCTGCCCCCCGTGGCACGTCGCACTCACACTGCGTTGAGGCTTTCGACGCATGGCCTACATTTGGAGCTCGACCGCCATTACTGACAGCAGGACGACCGCGTCCACATTGAGCGCGTTTGTGAGAGGCGAGAAGCTCGGGACAACCCTGCTCCCTTGGGAGTAGGAGGAGGTTGTTCTGCCCTAGCCATGCATCTACGCATGGTCAGCTGGCCCCAGAAGTTCCGGCCTCATATGCAGGAGAAATTCGACGGAACTGTCAACCCCGCCGAATTCCTCCAAATCTACTCCACCGCTATACTTGCAGCGGGGGGCAATGAGGTTGTGATTACCAATTACTTTCCTATGGCTTTGACCAGGGCTGCCAGGTCATGTTTCATGAGTCTCCCGCCTGACTCCTTCAACAGTTTGGCGGAGCTCTGCCAATAGTTCACCACCAATTTCGGGAGCTCCTACACTCGACCCGACACTAAACTGGACCTTTTTGCTATTAAGCAAAAATTAGGAGTCATTGCGATCCTTTATCCAACGATCCTCTCAAGTGTGAAATACCATCCCTCTATCTCGAACGCTTATGTTATTGTTTCATTCAAACAGGGCGTTCAGGACAAGAAGATGCTAGAGACACTGGCGACAAAAGAAGTCACCAGTGTCACGAAACTCTTCAGCCTGGCTGACAAATGTGCCAGAGCTGCGGAGGGTCGTGAGATGCACAACAAACTAGCTTTGGAGGCCAATAAGAAGTTATCCAAGGCTGAAGCCGTTACCCCTGATAGTGGAAAGAAGAAGAAGAAGACCAACGACAAGAAAAAGCCGTCGACTGGTGCACCTGCTACTGCGGTTGCTGCAGCTCTGGTTGGCCGGGGGCCACGCTCCAAAAAATGACCTCGACCTTTGTCAGAAGACGGTAGCAGCTCTCAATGTGGTGTCTGATCCACAAAACGGACAAGCTTCGTCTGGAGGACAACTGAGAGGTCCAAAACCATGTCGAGCGCTACAACAAGCGCTGAGAAGAAGCTCCATTCTGTCAGCGGGAAGGGAAACAGAAAGTCGATGAAGCTCCAGCTGAGGCAGAGCTAGGCTTTCAGGATCCCGAGAAGGTCCTAAAGGTTGCGTACAACACGGTTGACGATGATTCGACGTCTCGGAAAACGAGCGCCGGAAGACCCTTAAAACCATCAATGGTGGTTCCTGGGACTTCACTTCTCGCCATGTCCTCAAGACAATGCAGAGGGACATGGCCGCTGCAGCTCCTACCGCTAGGGCAGAACCTCATCGGAAATGGATGGACACTCCAATCATCTTCGATGCTACGAACTGCCCCTAGAACATGATCGGAGCTGGCCAATTTCCACTGATGGTATATCCTACCATCAACAATGTCCAGCTCTACCATGTTTTGGTGGACGGAGGTGTGGGGATGAACCTCCAAAGCTATGAAGCCTTCGTCAAGCTCCAGCTCTGACCTTCGGACCTTCATCCCTCACGCCCTTTCTTTGACGTTGCACAGATCAGCTTACCCTTCAATGCTATCCTAGGGAGGTCTGCCCTGTATAGGTTCATGGCCGCAGCCCATTACGGCTATTTGGTGTTGAAGATGCCAAGACCTTCCGGCGTTCTCCGCATCCGTGGAGATCGTGCTGCAAGAATCACTGCACTGGAAGAACTCCATGCGCTTGCAACAGCGCAGGGGGAGATATTGCACAAATTTATACAGGACCAGACTAGTCCAACTGACCCCGGACTAGTCCGATATCTTTCTGCACCAGATCGGACAAGTCCTCACAATGCGAACTTGTCCTCACAGTCCAGTTGTTCAAAGACCGGACTAGTCCGATATCACGACGGACTAGTCCGATATCTCTCTGACTAGAATCGGACTAGTCCTCCACAGTGCAGACTAGTCTCCCAAACACTTCACAAGTTGCACAAAATAAGTGAAGTCCGATAACACAACATAATAGTCCGATATCTTTCTGATTTCAATCGGACAACTCCGATATTAGCACAGACTAGTCAGAAATCCCTCTGCCCATTATCGGACATGTCCTCCAAGTCCGGACTTGTTCCCCAAATTCACTTAGGGTTTCACTTATCCAGACAAGTCAGTTATTTATCAGACAAGTCCGAAGATTTTCAAAACAAAAATCAGACTAGTCCGACTTCACTCCCGACAAGTCCGATATTTCGGGCCACCTAGGGTTTCCTACACGCAGGACACCGGACTAGTTCGGTGTCCACCACGGACTAGTCCGATCTTTCTAAACCCTAACAGTAACTTTTTGGAACCCCATATAAATAGGTGTGCATGGCCCATCTTTCATATCTCTCGACCCCCTGCGCCGTCACACCTTCCAAGAGCCTAGAAAACACCTCTCTCCACGAAATCCAATGCAAGAAAGATCAATCCCATGAGGATACACTTTTGATCATTGGAGAGACACGGTTCTTCACTCATTGAGCTCTTGGATCCAACTAAAAATGAAAAAGGCCTATTCACCCCCCTCTAGGCCACATTCCATTGGTATCAGAGCGGGACTCTTAAAAAGGAGACTAATTACTCAAAGAGATCATTTCGGACATGAAGGACGTACACAAGAGCATCAACCAAGAGAAGGTTGAAGAAGAAAAGAACCAAAAATTGGAGAGGCTCCTCAAGGCCATTCAAGACTTCGAGGATGACGATGGAACTAAAGGCACTCCTAAGGAAGAAAAACCTCTCCAAGGGAAAAGTGAAGATCGAATATGAGAAGAAGAAGAAGAAGGGGAGTAGTCACACCGACTAATCCCGATATCCTTTCAACTACGATCATCTTAACTCTAGCAATAATCACTACTTATCTATTCCACTTGGAAAAGCCCCACATTTTGTTGGCGGTGACTACTCAATGTGGAGGCAGAACAAGAAAATGCACTTCATTTCTCTCAATCCAAGTTTTTGGCATATTGTATGTACAGGAATAGATATCCGGACGACTATGAAGACACATCAAGCCAAGAGCAAGCAATTCATCAGAATGCTCAAGCCACAGCAGTCATTACCTCTTCGCTCAGTCGAGACGAGTTCACCAAAGTGGATGGACTCGAGATTGCAATGGAAATATAGGACACTTTGCAAACTGCACATGAAGGCGATCGACATGTGCGAGAGGCGAAGATCGGAATGATCAAAGGCGAATTGGGAAGATTCGCCATCGAAGAAGATGAGTCGCCACAATACATGTACAACTGGCTAAAGACGCTCGTCAACAAAGTTTGAGCATACGGAAGCAAGAAGTGGAATGACCACGAGGTGGTGAAGCTTATTCTTAGAGCTTTCATGCCTCGCAAAGTCACATTGTGCTCGATGATACGAGAAAGCCCCGGGTACAAGAAAATGACCCCGAATGAGTTGCTTGGGAAGATCATCAATTCCGAGATGATGGAAAAGCAGGCGAAGCATGTTAAGGAGATTGCCGATCTCACTTCGACAAAGAAGAAAGGTCTCGCTTTGAAGTCCACTCTCAAGCCCTTGACTAAAGAGGCTCGAGAAGGTCAATTAGAAGAAGATGGTGATGATGAAAGCAGCGACTTGGATGAAGATGACATGATACTATTCATGAAGAAATTCAAAAGAATGGTGAAGAAAAGACAAGGGGCTAAATCAAGTGAAGGAAAGTACAAGGAAAAATTATGACCGAAGTTGAGGCGGGCATGCTAT